>OV743721.1:15667670-15895136 GCA_928272305.1 Volucella inflata | reverse complement strand
TTAACAGTTTTATATTATACTAGCTGATGTACCCGCTTTGCTGAGTAGGCACTTGCTATTATATTTCTGATAATAAACAGACAGCAAACTAATACAGACTACATATGCATATGTACATACGTATGTACCATTGAATGTAATTCAAAATCCTTGATGTCTAATATTTTGATCATAAAGTTCATACCTGCGGGTAGAATTTAGTCATTTTCAGAAGCATTTGTAAACTTACATAATATGTACCTACAAAGATGGTGCTTTTGCAGCCAGAGTACTTCTTTGTAAACAAAATTTGCTGTTGTACCATTTGGTGACAATATGTAGTATTTACAACGGTGTCAATGGATCTATAAATTCTAACATCACCAATTACCTTGCTTAAAGTTAATTCATTAACTTTGGACGCAGAATCATTTTTTGGTGCAGAATAGCTCTTTCTCTGAACCAAGAAGAAGTCTTGTTGTTTACATGTTGAACAGAAGGATATCTGCAGTCCACTAATTCATTGATGATGCTAACTTGGTTTCCAACGAAAAGAGTAATTTTACCATTTTATTCTGGTATTGCTTCATTTCGGATTTGCAGAAGCATATTTGAAAATCTTTCAGTATAGGGGTCGTTTTGCAAATGAACTCTCATATTCTTGGACATTCCAACAAATTGCCATATTGCAAATTTCTTCAACCAGGCGTAAACTTTGTCAGCTCGAGCATCTCGAGTTACAACTGGCAATGTTTGATGGAAGTCACATACCCAAATGGCGCTTTAATTTATCTTAAATCCCTTCTTCAGCTTCTTTGTGCGGTATAGAATATTCACCCTAAACAATAAGAGAGCATTTTTGTAACAACAACTGCACTTCGCTTAGTAGATCTAATTTTGGCTAAAACTATATTTATTAAAAATGTCTTCCCGTTCCTTCCGGAGCATCCAAAAAATATATTTTGTTCATATTATGTTCGAAACTGTTTAGAACTTTATTGAACACTACTTTTTGCTCCACAGTCAAAGACAGTTCGCATCTATCTATTTATTGCAGTACCTTCTCTCTGTTGTATGAGGTTTCTTTAATAAATTTCGTATCAAGTACTGTACCATCATTAGCACAATTAGTTTGAAGAGGCAGTCTTAAATCGTTAATACTTTTATTGCTTATTGATTGTACGATTCGCTCAAGAAGCATAAGAGCTTTACTATAAATGCTGCCGTTGTAATCAACATCTGCACATACATTCCGCATGCGATTGAATATGTCTTCAGCAAAATTATTTCTGAACTCCTGCCAACGTCAAAATGACAAAAAAACATGACATGACAAAAAACAAAAAAAATAGCGAAAAGATATTGCAAAGATGTCGGTGATCGAGAAAGAGTAGCGTCAGTAGCATTCATTCCAATGTGTATCATCTTCTATCATTCCTAAAGCCTTGCCAGTAGGTTTTTAGCAGCATTAAGATACTCCGTTTACCATCTTAGAGCTGGACAATGATTTTGGACCTCGGATATGTTGAATCAGCATGCGGAGATAAAAGCACTCTGAGTTGTTAGGTTGACCATAAATACACGTCCTATGGCATTAGTTTTCCATACACCGGGATAACCACTTACATTCTTGACTTGTTTTCGACGTTGAAAATAATTTCTATTCCATGTATAGTACATTGATATTTCATTGTATTGGAGAGTTCTTGGAAAAACATCTTCTTTGCAAAGTTTACATTTTCATCTCGTCCTGTCGATTTTGTAAGAAAAGCGTCGCTTGATCACTTATTTTATTTACATACTTGCAGACATATTTGACGGATTTAATTGAACTGCATAGTTCAACGTTCGCGTTGAATGTGCGAAGCGAAACCGGATTATACGGTAAAACCCAACGATTATCAGTAGTACGATTATCAGTGACGGGGCACGTCACCTGTGCTTATGGTAGCCATTATTTCCTGTTACGGTTTGCTCCATAAAAGATTTTGGATATCTTTCGGTGTACATACTTAAGCTGATACAGGGTGACGCTGGGTTAAGAGTACCGCAAGGATCATGGATCATATTCTTTATTACGATATCATGTATATTTCAGCCTATATCACGAATTCAATGTCGTTGCCATGAATATTTTCTAAATGCCAGAGTAGCAAATGTACATGGGGAGACCTCTCTTTTGACACTCAATGCTATACATATAATAAAGAAACTTTCCAAAAATATTCTCTTTAGTTATGAGATTCATAAGCTTCATAACTTTTTCATGAAAGACCCTGACAATGATAATATGCCGATCATGACTTTTACTACCCGGCAGCAAGTAAGTTGTCATTTCCGGGCATTTGTTGTTGCACATCATAGTAGATCAGGACAGCCATAAGCTCTGACGTACGTCATTGCATCTTAAGTCCTTTCGTGCATAAATCGAGTATTCCCGGTCACAATGGAAGGTAAAATATGAAGCTCACCAATGTTCAAAACATTTTCATTGGCACGCAAGGCGTCGCGTAGATGTTTATAGCCTTCTGTCCTAAATTTTTTCTGATTAAGTCGAATATTGGTAAGACATTCCGTTTCAATTTTTGCATACATATCAACCCAAACCCCAATAAGCATAAGAACTCATGCAAGATACGATCTTCTTCGCGAAGGGCTTTTTGTCAAAAGATTTATTCGAAGAATGTTAATGCAGTATCCGTTTTCTCCCAAACAATATAAAAGTGGATACTGTAAAGCGGCATAAGATCTTTGAGTTTCACAAATTCTACGCAAAGACTCATTCCGACAGTGCAATACAATATTTCTGCTTTCGAATTCCTGTCCAGTCCACTGCAACTTCATTTGTTGTAGGCGCATTCAATCTACTACGATGATGTCCGGCAGGAACTACATTTGCGTGGATAACTAAACGAAGCTGCCGCAAATTTTGGCTTAATATATTCGTTGTTTTGGTGTTACATTTCTTGCAAGTCAGATACGATTTGTATATTTAAGCCTGGATGTCGATCGCATCGCGTAGCTACTTGATTTTCAGTGTCTGATATGAAATAAGTTTCAAGGAATTTGTGAAAACTATTTACTGGAAGAAGACTTTCGACCAAATGGTAAACTTGTCCTTGAACTTTAAAAGTTGGCTAGGTTAATCAAATCAACATTTTGCTTAACACAAAATGAAGAAACTTGAAAAGAATTATTATAATACCGTATGGACTGAATGAATTGCTTAGACGAAGCTGCGCTGTTTTTTCGCTTTTGAAGTAAAGCGCGTAAATGTACTACCTCTTCACTTAGGCATTTTGCATATAACCTAGGAAATACCCATTTATTGGAAAAAAAATTAAAAAAAGTTTTTTTTTAAAATCAATGTTATTCAAAATTGTGTGATGATGTGCCCAACTATTTTTTATAAGTCTTTTTTTTTTGGTATTTATGGTGATCTCACTTTGAGGATTAATATTAATGATAGGGTCATCTTTGTAAGTAAAGTACAGCAAATCATTTAGCGTGACCCAGAATGCACCACGAGGAGGTAGATTTGCATTGCATTCCGCGTCCCAGTCAGTCAGTTTGTAAGTCAGTTAGGTACTAGTTAAGAGTAGTCAATTAAATGTTCAATGTACGAGTACATATTAAAAAGGTATTTAAGTTTCGTCAATGAAGTCATCGTCCGTACTGGTGTCAATGTCGAGTTCGTTGAGTTTGTCGATAATGATGAAGAGCCGAGGTTGTTTTGGTGGTAAAATACCTTCTAAGTGCTCATTGTTAACGGTCGGAGGGTCGAAGTTCTTCAGTTGCAAATTCACACTTTCTTTTCCCTTGACAAAAGCTGGGTACACTTTTTTTACGTCACTTAAAAATTCAGTGATTTGGGAGCCCATGTCGTTCTTATAATTTTTTTCAAGGAGTATTTCCGGTAAAAGAAATGTGCCATATATTGGTAAAGGTGCTGCGTTGTGCGGCATAAAATTGATTTTTTCAGAAGCTTGTTCTGATTCTCAAGATCATTTATAGTATTGGTTGCATCGATCTTGTCAACATATTCGCCTTTGCTGTGGTTTGTAATTTCATGAGTCATAGAAGTAGGGAACATTTTCTCAATACCTATGTATTGGCGTGCGCTGTCGGTACAAATACGACAGGTGTTGGGGTTGACGTATTTGTGTATATAATACCACAAGTCCTCTTTACTTTTGGAGTTCACTTTAAAGAAGCGTCCGACCTTATCTTCTTTACAAAATAACCCCAACACTACGATTTTCATTTGTTCGGTTACACGGCCTCTGTGGTATTTTCTTTTTGTAAGAAAGGTCTCGTCGATTTTACAGTTTTTCCTTCGCCGCCAATGTTAACATCGACGTGAGATGGTATTATTTCGGCTATTTCACGACAATAGTTATAGTAATCTATTATAGTAGATTTACTAAGCTCACTTTTATTGTCGTGATGGCGCCAAGCGATTATATGCTAATTTTAAAATAATAATATTTTTAAAAAATTCTTAGGTTGTAGCTTAAGGTTTAATTAATTTACCTGAAAAACCGTGTTCACAGGCATTTTGATAACAAAAACGATAATTATTGCAAGCACCTCACGAATCTCTAGCCGACATTGAGGTCCATGGAAAAATATACCGATAGATGGGTTGATTGTATTTCTACAATTTTTGACACCTTTTTTTTCAGAGCTTTTTTTTAGCCTTACCACATCCAACCGAACTTTACATTTCTACACTTTTCTACCTTCATAGGTATGTTGCAACACAGTGGGGGAATGGATGTTTAAGTGGGAATTAAACCAGATTCTTCTAAAATGTATTCAATGTATCTTTCGTTGGTTGACACCAAATCTCCGAACGAACAAAACACTGAGAAGTTATTTAGTTTAGGATGGATTAGAGGATGCTTAGCCGTCATTGCTTATTCACAAAAAATTACACTTGATTCGCACTACAGCTGAACACAGAGTGATCTTTGTGAATATCAATAACTATACGCCTTATCACAAAAAGAAATAACGGTATAAAAGCCAAACGTTTGTTCGGTTATATTTTTGCATCATTATCAAGTGCATTACATATTACATTCGTAAAAACATAGATATTTCGCAAAGTAAATAATTTACTGCAACATTGGAACATGTGAATTTTCTATAATGCGAATTAGTGAAACTTTGTTATTAATGGGAACTTTATATTGTAATTTTGCGATGAGTACTGTGGATGAAGGGTATTGATGACATAGGCGCCTGCCTCATGAAAAGCACATACCCCGAGGGGAGCAACGAAGTTGCGTGAGCGGGACCTGCCACCTGCGGAAAGAGAGTTGAAATCCCTTAATCCCGCGAAGCGGGTTACCCGTGTACTCTTAATTAAGAAAATAAAGTATATATATAGGCGTCTGCGAGATGTTCAAATAATACTCATTAACTTATTCAAAGGAAGACTACGTACATAAATGCCAAAAAACAAAACTAAAGTAGTAATTTCAATTTCAATTTGCTCAAAAACTAGAGGACATAAAGCCACGTGGTTTTTTGTATTCGATTCAAAATTAATACGCGCATTGATTACAAAAAAACCAATTTGGCACATTATTTCACAATTTGAGTAATATTGTTAAAAAAATTTTTTTTTTAATTTATCATTAAGAATTTGAGTTTGAATGTGAATAATTCAAAAACTATTCACACTAATAATTTGATGTAAATTTTATATTAAAGAACAAGTTTCGGGCTTTCATATTCTTTACAGTACTTTATTTTATGTGCTACCGTTGTTTTTTAATAATTTTTTTCTCATCTTAAGTCATTTGTTTTTAAATTGCCCATAACTCCCCCCCTCCCATAATAAAAAAATGCTAGCTTTTAACTCCTCTACAAAATACCGTTATCAATTCTTGGCGCCAAATTTATCGTACTCGTGCCCAAATGGCAACCATTAAGAAGGAATAAATTAACAAAATAGTCAAAAGTTTCGCTCCTACATACGTTAAACTGATTTTTACATAGATAGGTATACCATATATCAGATAAGAACTATTTTATATCAAAGGGACCAACTCTCTTTTGAATAATTAAATAAATTGCTTCGACAATTTCTTCTCAAAGAGGAAAAACTAATCAATATCTAATCAAGTTAGGTACAAAACTGCGAAATGCGGCTGACTTACTTTTTGTAATAAACCGGCAAACACATATGGTATTATGCACATTTACATACTTTGTGTTGAACTTATGTGTATTGAATAACACGCTTTATTAACAATAAATTATTTTCTTAGAGTTATAATACTATAACACTTCAATCGTAACAAATAACTATAACACATTTCAAATGGGATGCGTGCAGTTGAATATCCATTCATACATACATTATGTATTCAGCTACTCAACGAACACGCATAAACATGAACGCCATTTGAGCACCGACAATGGCAATCGTCTACATTTATCGTGTCCCCAATTGCATGCAAATAATAATTGTTTTATGTAATAACTATTCTCTAAGAAAACGTACATCAATGCCTTTGTAATAAAAGCTCTAAGTACGTATGTAAAATTAATTTAGATCTTTTTGGTGGTAGTTAAGAAAAATTAGAATAAGTGACGAAAAACGAAAAAATATATAGTATATATTTATTTTGTTCATTTAATAGTTTTTTGCTTAAAAAAAACCTAATTTGTGATACAGAAAAAACTGCTTTGAAACCTTCTGAATCCGTAGGCGAAAACCGTATTCAAATTCGTTTGGTAGATTTGGAGATTTCTTCTTACAAACAAATATCCATCAAATCGAATTTGCCTTTTGTAAATGTAAAGGGGGACTATACAAGGTGACAATTTTGTTTTGCAATTTCTTTTTTACTAAATAAAAAAAGCATGATTTTGAGTGATTAAAATCTTTATTTGGACATTTACAATTTCTTTTGTTAAGTGGAAAAGATGATATCCGCCAAGTGCCTGCCGCCAGTGTTGATACACATTTGTGCCCATTTTATCGCATTTTCCATTAGTTTCTTTAAGATTTCCGGTGATAACTGTTCGCATTCCTGTCGAATGCGATTGTCTAAGGCTTGTTGGCATAAGCCCGTGACTTCAACTAGCCCCAAAGAAAGAAATCAGGGATGGTTAAATCGAGCGATCTTTCTGGCCATGCCAAATCACCAAAACGGGAGATAACGTGACCAGGAAACGATTCCCTCGCAATATCCATTGTGGCTCTTGCTGTGTGTGCGGTTACACCGTCTTGTTGAAGCCACATGTTCATCAAGCCTCGCTCATCTAATTCCATCAGTAAGAAGTCGTTAATCATGGCCCTGTAGCGTTCGCCAGTAACAATGACCGTATTGCCGACAGCGTCCTCAAAAACATACCTTCCAATCATTCCTCCCGCGTGAACGCCGCACCACACAGTGGCTTTGAGTGGGTGTAATGGCTCTTCGTGCAGCCAATAACGTGGACTTTCAGTGCCCCAGAAACGAAGATTTTTCTTATGGACGTAACAGCTTAAGTGGAAATGTGCCTCGTCGCTCATGATGATTTTCGACACAAAATCGTCCTGTTCGTTTTTGAGATTGAGGATGGCTTGACAGTAATTCACACGTGACTGACGGTCAGGAGGCATTAACTGATGCACTGTTTTTACTTCGTACGGGAACATGTGTAAGGCTTTCACTAAAATTAGCTTTAGGGTCCGTCTGGTGAGGCCCAATTGCGTGGCCCGTCGTCTGGTTGATGTCGTCGTTCTCAGCGACATCGGCATCCACAGCCGCGATATTCTCGGCCGAACGACCAGCCCGGTGACGGCCACGCCCTGCATGGTCTCCTGTGTTTCCAGTCTGTTCGAGCCGAGTCGCTAAGCGCCGTAATGTTTGAGCAGTTGGCGCGACACGATTAGGAAATAGACGTCGAAAGTCACGCCGCGCTAACACCACCGACCGATTATTGGTCAAAAAATCGACACAATTATTCTACGCTCTTGCGGAGTATAGCGCTCCATTGCTTGTCTGTTTGTATACTGCAGCTGTCTAATTCACAAATGTCAAATGAGATTGACGTGCAAAGCCATTTGCAAAAATTCCCATAGGATGATCAATTTTGTGCCACCTGTTATTATTAATCACGTCCAACATGATTAAATGATAAAACATTAATTTAGTTTTGGTACTTACAACTAAGTTATGGTGAAAAAACGAAGTTCTAAGTATCATCCGTAAAAATGAAAGGGATAAGAATTTATCTGAGGAAGTGTCATCTCCTTCAGGCACTTAAAGGCATGCATTCACATAAGATGCGTTCCGCAGTTGACTTGTCTTCCATGCAAAGGCCACACTCAGTTTGCTCTATAAGACCTAATTTGTATTGGTTATATCGAAGATGGCAGAGTCCTGATAAAAATTCAGCTAGTATTCTGAAATCATCCCAAATAAATTGTATGGATTTTAATTTATTGTGAAAGGGCTTGATAACTCTTTTAGCCTGACGAGACGTTTGACCAACTCTTTATTGCTAAGTTTGTTGTTGAATTCACAACGTTACAGAACAGTTTAGGGTCATTAATTTCCGACAATACCTATATATATGAACAGGCATCCACCAAAGTTTTATTTTGTTCTTATGGGAGAGACTGTGTAGAGTATTAAAGCAGATTTGCACACTCCTGAATGGTATGTTTTTCCGATTGGAACACAATGGGACTTGTTGGACCAAATATACCAGCACTTACCCCATTATCAATTTTTGATTCAACGATTTACCACTAGATACCTTCATGTTAGAGGTTTGTTTTTTATGATTAATTGCTTCTAGGGTTAGGAACAGTATATTGAACCTTCTGCCGAACCACAGAGTCTTAAGTAGGTGGTCATATACCGCGCAGATCATGTCAATCTAGGGGATTTTGGAGAAAAGATTAATTTGATCCATGTGGCCTTAATGATTAATCTCTCATGTTTGTAATAACCGGACTGTGCTGCGAATTGCTATCTTTTTTTATAAAAAGATGGAATGGCGTTAAGCCAATGAAATCATCTTTAGCTGCTGAAGGGCATGTGTGCATTCTGCAGGCAATGCCGAAGCATACAAATCTCTGAAGCAGTTCCGGATTTGTATAGTTTTACTCTCTTTTGTTTTGTTCCGCCATACTTCCTGTGAGAAGGTGATGATAGGTCATATTATCATTGAATATATCCCTTGGGTGACCTTTGGAATTAATCCCCTGGTCTTACCATACATACGACTACAAGCTCATATGGCTTTAGTGTTTTATAGAGAACTATTTAAAGATATTTAACTGCGTTGCAGTATACAATATTTGCGGCGTTAAGTGATATATGTTCTGTGCTCAGATTTATTTTACGAGTGAAGAGAACAAGTAAAGCTTTACTGGGGTTGATTGAGAGATTTTCTTTAACACACTTACTTCCTACAGAGCAGTTTGCATCTTAAATCAAACGCCGTCGGCATATCCTATTGTTTGATAGCTCAGATTACTAAATTTTACCAGTAGAACATCAATCACCAATGACTACAAGAGCGGTGAGAATCACTTCCATGTTTTAAGCATTTGATGCCTGAAGCAGAGATTTTAGTCTCAGCGTTACTTACTTTAAGGAGCGCTACAGTCCGGGGTAGACCTGGACCTCAGTCAACAAACGTCTCCAGCCAGCTCGATCAATGGCTAGCTGCCTACAGTTTCGCACGCTTACTTGGCTGAGGTCCTCTTTAACTTGCGTTCACCACCTGAGTCTTGGCCTACCTCTACTGCGCTGTCCCTCGGGAGCGGATTCGAAGACTTTTGGGACCGGAGCATTGGTGTCCATACGCTCTACATGACCCAGCCATCTGTCTTTGGATCTTGACTCTTCTGGTTTGGTCGATGTCGCTGCACAGTCCGTAGAGTTCATTGTTGTATCTCCTCCTCTATTCTCCTTCAATGCAAACGGGAGCGAAGATCGCCCGAAGAATTTTTTTCTCGAAGCAACCAAGAACACCCTCATCCATTTTTAAAATGTCCTTACCTCTGCGCCATAGAGCAGGACCGGGATTATTAAGGTATTATAAAGGGTGACTTTTGTTGTCCGAGAGAGGGCTTTGCTACTCAAGTGCCTTCTTAGCCCAAAGAAACAGCGGTTGGCTGTTTTTTTGTTTTCGTTTTCGTTTTTTTTTTTCTTCGTTTGATCTCAGCGCTGGTGTCGTTGTCTGTACTTATAGACGAAGTCCTTAACTTCATCAAAGCGCCACTGACATCACGCAGCTTTCTCCCGATTGTGTCATTACCGTCGGCTTATTCGAGTAGTTGGAAGGACTTTTGAAAGATAGTCTCAACGTTAGATGTGATGATTTTCTAGTTCATGTGCATTGCTTTAACCTATCGGTAAGTGGGAACGTCAATACCCTTTTTGGACATGGCTTCCGTAATGGATTCATATCCGGTCACTTTCAGTTTCTATGGAGGCATATATTGCCCTAATTTTTTGTCAGTGAACCACTACTAATTGTGTAACCAGATTTAGTAGAGTACCTTTCGCGGATCTTTCTCTCCTGTTAGTATATTGGTAAGGATGTATAGAGCAGTTTGTGTTTAGAAATTTTCTGAGGTGTAGGTCCATAAGTCCATCCATGGTTTTGGGAAAAAACGATGTAAGACTTATGGGTCGATAGGAGTAGGGTAGTGCACTAGGTTTGTCCTATTTGGGGATACAAACAACGTGTTCCCCTCTCCAGGCCTGTGGGATATATCCCCAGTTTTTCCTTCTTCTTCTTCTTATCCTTTTATTAACCCTTTCCTCGTTATACGAACTTATGCGTAACGAGTTTCCCATTTTTACTGCATCGCTGCTGCTCCGCTTATGGGGTTGGCTAATGTCGCAGACCGCAGAACGCGTCTACATAATGCACGGTCCTGGATCGCTTCAGTGGTTAGCCCCAGGCGTTGTTGCGCATTTGCCATCTGAGAAATCCAGGAATTCTTTTTCCGACCTCGTTTTCTTACAGTTGGAGTGACCGTAGTTGATAGTGCCTTTTTAACCGGATTTTCCGCAGATCTTCTTTGAACGTGGCAATACCAACTTATTCTATTCGCCTCAAGCTGTTCGGTTACCGAATTCTTTATATGTAGACTTCCTCTTATACGCGTAGATCTAATGCAATTGCGTTTAGTGTCTCCACTAGACATCCTTAACATTTTCATTTCCGCTGCCGTCATTTTGTTTTTAAACGCTTCGTACATTGTCCAGCACTGTGAAACCTATATAAGAGCTGGTCTAACAACCGTAGTGTAGAGTTTCCCTTTAATTTAAATGGAAATTTTCGGTCGCAAAGAATTCCCGAATTTTCCCGCAATTTCATCCACCCCACACTCACTCTGTGGTTTACGTCGTCGTCACATTTCGCTTCCATGTTAACGATTGATCCTAAGTACTTAAAGATAGTGCTTTTCGGAAGAACTATTCCGTCTAACATTATATCCGGAACAGGTCGCAACGGATGCGCAAATGGGCACGTCAAATGCTCCGTCTTTGAACGACTTATTTTAAACCCGTTTCTCTCTAGCGCATTTCTCCATGAATTTAAGGCGTTCTGTAAATCTTCGACGTTATCGCTAAGTATAACTGCGTCGTCAGCAAAGAGAATTGGTGTTACATTTGCTTCGCGCATGCAGTCTTTTAAAAGATAGTCGAATACTACGTTAAAGAGGAAAGGGCTAAGTACGCTTCCTTGATGCACTCCGACATTAACTGGAAATTCTCTCGTTAGTCCGGCAGAGCTTTTAACCGCAGTTTTCAAGTTTCCGTACATGTCTTGTACTATTCTAACATACGTTTCCGTTATTTGGATAGCGTCCACCGTCGATCTTCCTTCAACAAATCCACACTGGCTATTATCGAGCTTTATTATTTGCCGAAGACGATCGTTTAAGACTCTTTCGACGATTTTCATTGTGTGTGACATAAGCTTGATTCATTTTTTTTTTAATTTTAAATGCATTTTTATTTTTGAAATTCAGAAATTCTTACAAGCTATACAAAAAAACGCTTAAAAATTAGCTTAATTAACTTAAAATTACCTTATTCTAACTTACTGGCGCCATGCGGACACTCTAAGTTAAACCTAACAATTCAATTTTGTCTTACGACTTATCGTTCAGATCATTATTTTTTATTTTTGTATTGGATATAATTAAAACTAAGAAAACATATTTTTTATTTTAAAAAAACGTAGTAAGCTTGATTGAACGGTAGTTGTTGCATTCTCGAGTGTCGCCTTTTCCTTTGTATAATGGAACCAAGAAGCTACTTCTCCATTGATTCGGCGTAGGTTGTCCACATTTTAATTTTTAATTAATTAATTATAATAATTTTTAACGCTGCCGATCCCCTCCATCTTCGACCAAAACTCTAATGGAATGCTATCTGGTCCCGCCGCTTTCCCCCGCTTTATTTTTCCAATTGCTATACTTATTTCTTCGATTGTCTGAAACTTCCTCCTCGAGTAGACCCGCTGTCGGCACGATATCACGTGGAAACTGTTTGTTAAGCAACTCCTTGCAGTATTCAAGCCACCGGTCACAAATTTGCTTTTCATTTGTTAGTAAACGACCGTGTGCGTCTTTGATGTATTTCGGCGAGGTTATTTCCATTGAATTTTTTCTCCTCTGTGCAGCAAGCTTAAAAATATTTGGCATTTTAATACTGTACGACGTTTGAACTTCTTGGATAGCTTGTCTTCTATCCGCCGATAGTGAGGATATTTGTTCCAACTCCTGGTACAGGTTTTCCGCTTCTGCCGCTCGAGTTCGAGCCAGGACTTTCTTTGCGATCTTTTTAAGACGCTCGTATTCAAGAGCCAGTCGAGCTTTTTCGATATCGTCGCTCCGATCGCATTTTGTCCACGCTTGGAATGCACTTTTCTTGTCGGCCACAGCTCGTTTGGTTTCGTCATTCCACCACCATGTTTCTTTGCCGACGTGATGGTATTTCGATATAGTCCCCAGATGGGATTTTGCGAGTGTTATGCATTCCTCGTGCATGCTGTTCCACATTTCTTGCGGGCTAAGTGAGTCTGCGATACCATTTATATTTTGAAGTACTTCTTTAGCCAGTGCGATAAATCTTGCGCTTCTTTCCTTCGATAGATTATACCACCGGATTTTTGGTTTTCCAAACGATGCCCGTGTTTTCTGTGGTTCCGCTGTGAAAAATTCTGTAATGAGCAGACGGTGTTGGCTTACTAGCGATTCTCCAAGTATTACTTTACAGTCCTTAACACGGTTTCTCATCGACATTTTGCAGAGGTGATAATCTATTTGCGTTTCGTGGCCTCCGCTGCTATAGGTGATAAGATGTCGTTGATGTTTAATAAACATTGTGTTTAAGATGGTTAAGCCGTAAGCCCTACACGCTACAAGGATGTCTTCGCCAGCTGAATTTCTGATTCCAAAGCCTTTACCGCCGTGGCAGTCCTCATAATCAACATTTGTTTCTCCGACGTGGCCATTTAAATCTCTGCCTGCGAAGAGCATCTCATCGATAGGTATATTTCTAAGAAAATTACCGAACTCTGACCAAAATGTATCTTTTTCCGATTGATCGCATCCATTTTGTGGGGCGTACGCGCTAACAATGTTCCACGTTTCATTGTGTATGACGAGTTTAACACTCATCAAGCGGTCGCTTATTTTCAAGATACCAACGATATTGTTTAGAAGATCCGTTGCAACAACGATTCCAACCCCGTTTCGTCCATTGACCTTTCCATGGTAGAACATCTTAAATGCCTTAATTTTTAAATCAAGAAAACGCGCCTTATTTCCTGTATTACAGCACTTCGTTTCCTGTACGCACAGGTTTTGTAGATTTCTGCGACGCATAATCGTTTCTAGTTCTAAACTTTTTGAGGTAATCGATCCGACGTTCCAACTTGCAAACCGAAGTTTAGGAAAATATTTTGGAAACTTCATTTTGCCCGCCCACGGAATCCGTCGGGCTCTGACGCAAGCACTTCTGCTTGCTCTGGGATCACCCGAGTGCGTTGCAATCGTGGTGCCCAGCGGGGTAGTGCTATTAGCTGCGATCATTTCCATGAAGTGTATCTAAAGTTTGAGTGGTTTGACACTTGTATGCTCATTTCGAATTGATTGACTGTTCTTTTACCCCACCGGTAGTCTCCAGACGTTTGAACCCACTGATTGCATACAAACTTGTCGGAAAGTTTTAAGGTGTTAAAGTGTCACAGGCTCATTTTTGGTGTCATAGTTGCCTGTATATGATTGGTTTCCTATTTAGTCGTCTCTTACAACAAGCTGGGACGCACTGCGGCACTAATCTTTATCCGATGCCGCACGGATATATCCCCAGTTTTTTCTGTATAGTTTAAATAAGTTTATCTATGCTAAACATATTTTTATGCAAGCTTGCTAATAATCCACATGAGAGAAATGTCAAATCTTCTTCCGTTGCTCCTTCCTGCTTCTATTGGATAAAACACGTTTCTCTTTATATTTTATACTCATACAGAAACTTAAATATTTTTTTTCCATTATAACGGGTACAGTAAGTAAATTTTTTTTTAGAATAATCGATGAGTTTAATTATTGTTTAGGATAAAGAAATTATTGTTAAGTACTAAAATTATGACCCGAAAAAATGTGTAATATGCATCAGTAAAGAAGGCGTGCGTTGTTGAGAAGGACCCGAATTAAAACATAAAAAATTAAATGGTGTTATTCGATTTTAGGAAAGGATCTTGGCTTACGAACTCACAAGATCCAGCTCGTGAGAAAATAAAGGCCGCACGTCCAGTGAAAACGATATTTCTATTTTTTGCCACGAAATTCCCACTTAGCGATGAAGCTCATTTACTATTGAAAGAAAAGTATGATTTGCCGTTATGCCCATAAAAGGTCACTCTTTTATATATATTCAGAAATGATGTTGGAAGGGAACAGTTAATAGGAACAGCTTTGAAATCATGATAACTGGCATTATCGGTCCCCAACTGACTCGAATTAATATGGTCAAATGCATAATGTGGTGATAAGTCCCTAACAGAACGTCACATAATCAATTTTTTAAACTACACGTACTATAAGAGCATCATCAGTGACCATGCCTACATGGTTGCGGATTCAAGATTTGGAAGTCAACACGCATTGCTTTAATGCCCCAGCTTCTCACAAAAGTGTTCCAAAATTGGACTTCCAAATAGTGAAAAGAGAGCACAGGTTTTAGTATCTATTCTGTTCACAGCACTGTGAAAAATCTTCTGTTTGAAGTAATTATTATATATTAATTTGAAAGAATGGTATGTGTTTTCGAATTTTTGCAACTCATTATATCTTATGCTATAGTTGAAAGTAACTCAAGTTAAGATTTGGAGTAAAATTTGTAGGTTTCAAATTTTTGATACTACTCCAAGCCGGATAGTCTCGGCAAAATCTATAGATTCTTTGTTATACGCTTACCAGTGGAAAATTTATCTTAAAGAAATGTGACTTCTGCTATTTTATATTAAAAATGATTTGCCGCAAACTACAGGTCATTCGCTTTACCGTTTTGAAATCCATAAAAGCTATATTGCTAGCTCACTTCTCCAGAACACAAAATCAAAACATTTTGCAATTAAAAAAATTAAATAAATTAAGTTGTAAACAGGTTCAGTTCTAGGTTTAGTTTAAAGTGCCTGCATATGATCAGCTAGCTTTGTTAAGGCAGTATTAGTCAGTTAGGCTAAAAGTCAATTCTCTAAAAATAAAAATATACACATATGTATGAAACACTGCACTGTATATATATAACAATAACCTTTAATTCTTATGTCATTGACCTATCACGCGGTCTTGAACTGAGGATGTAAAACTATGTCGATACCAATAACCTGACATTCATTAATCTTATGTTAATCCGTAAATCTTCCCCAAAATTCATGAAAAACAAAAATGTCCAACTTGCGTAAGGAATTCAGTGATTAGCGTTTCAAGTTTACGAAGCGAAGAGCCAGATCTATCAATTCACCAACTTCATCAGGTTTAAGGGTATGAATAATATAATGACGTTAACTCTCAAGATGAAACTAATATAAAAATTGGACATATTAATGAAAATCAGACGCCTTGATTTTCGGGATTAAAAATGTATTATTGAGAGCATTATAAGGTGAGTTGTTAGCGCAGAATGCTAGCGTTTTATGAAAAACGCTTAGTTTAGGTAAAAAAAAGTTTTACCTGAAATCTTACTTCTGCCTTTGAAAATGCAATAATAGTACTGAAGTATAAGTATTGAAAACTTTATTTAAAAGAAAAAAAAAACAAAAATTAACTATCACAATTTTATAAACTTAAGTTTACTATGGTTTGACCCAAGGCCGTTAAATAAAATTCATAATTTAATACATATGTTTATTAAGAAGCCTCCTTCAATAATACGTGTTCTGTAATTAAGTGCAATTGAAGTGTACTCAGAACATCATTCATATCCATTTTGTTTACACCAAAGTATATCACACAAAACTCGCTTAAGATAGGACATCTGGCAATAAAATGGTATACATCCTCCCTTTCTTGTAGGTTACACAGGTCAAATAGAATTGGCATGTCAGGACGATGTGGAATGTAATATAAATTGATTATTTCAAATCTAACTTTAAATATTAAATTAATCATCTACAGGGGAAAGCGATTGATGAAGTACGTGTGCTCTTAAAGATTATAATTCAGTTGACTGTAAAGTATTCTATGTTGTGAAGTTACTGCTTCCGTTTGACATTTATCGTACAAAGAGGAGTTTGCTCTCTTTAATAGTTTTGTAAAAATATTCCTTAAATGAGCAGTACTAATATTCATGGCATTGCGCATATTTTCACCAATGTTATCCCCCAACTATTCCCACTTTTTGATGAGATTTCCCCTTGTCGAAATAGGCCTCCTGAGCACTAGTCTAGGAAGCCGTTCTTCTTTCATCTCCAGTACTTTTATGACATATTCAAAGTGCAGTTTAAGCGTATCTAAAAGTAGGAGTGGCACTGTTGTTTCCAAACGAAGTATATTATTTGGAGTGGACTTCGGTAACCGGAAAATTCATTTCAGAAAATATATCAGGAATCTTTCAACCTCTTCAAACTGGCATTAACCCCAAACTTGAGCACCATATAGAGGAAGCAGTGGCACGAAATAATTAAAGCTTAGAGCTGTGCTCGGCCCCCCCTAAATATTTACACTCCCGAACTATTGAAACAAACTATTGAAGCATATCTACTGAAGCTCTGAATATCATATTTTCGGATTTCTCTAAGTCAGGTCTGTATGAAAACAAGTATAAGTACCAGTACCAGTATCAGTACATAGATTTGTACTTGGACTTCAGTCCTTGGCACTGGTACTTCATTTTACCCAAGTATCAGTCCTTTTTAATAGAATACTTGAGCAGTACATACAATTACTTGTCTGTACTTGATCAGTACTTGCAAGTACTGCTAAAGTACTGCACACATTACTTGCAAGTACTAGACCAGTATTCTCAAATAAATAATTAACCGTAACTTAACAGTACACATACCAGACTCGACGTTCGAATTGTTTAAGTACATTGTGTACTGAGGACAGACGAACACCGGCTTCTCAGGAGGAAAAAAAGGAGCATACTCCAGGAATGAGATTCGGAAGTCGTACCAAAGATCTGTCATGAATTCAAGCTCCGAACCGAAACCTATAGAGACGAACAAGGCAACATCATAGTAGTCACCGTCGAGAACAAGGCAACATCATAGTAGTCACCGTCGATGCTAAGAATCTGGACAGAGGGTCTCACTGCCGATGGTCAGAAAGAAGTATCTCCGATAAATGGAACCCTCAATCCCTGAACTGTGCCAACTACAGAGGCAATAGTCTTCTAAACATCGCCCACAAGATCTTATCTGTATTCTGTGAACGCCTGAAGCCGTTCGTCAACTACATGATTGATCCCCCATGGACCAAATAGTCACGCTACAGCAAATCTTTGAAAAATCCATGGGCTTCAAATCGATTTTACTTTTTTAACGATTTTATGGCTGCTGATCTCAGTGAGGCCTTTGATGTCAAAAAAAGGCTTAGACAAGGCTATGCGCTTTCATGCGATTTCTTTATTATCATTCTCGAAACAATAGTGCAAACCAAGAGGCACAATCATTCATCCGTTCAATTGCTACCATACGCCGATAATATGGACAAATCCGGAAGACGGCAGCATGATGTTAGTGGCACTTTCGCGAGTATACGAAGAATAACTTTTCTCAGTCGTTGCTTCTTCGGACTAAGACGTCAATTGACTAGCAAAGCCCTTTATTTAACAACAAAAGTGAAATTTTACAATATATTAATAATTTCAATCATGTTCTGTGGCCCAGAGGCATGATCTTTTTCAAAAAGTATGAGCCTTTGGCTGATTTGAGAGGAAGATTTTTGGGTGATTTTCTGTCTCGGCAGAGGGCAGAGATACAACGAAGAACTTTGCGGGCTGCAAGCCTACACCGAATTAGTCGGAACAGTGAAGGCCCACTGATTGAGATAGGTGGGTTAAGTAGAGCGGATGGACAATAAAGCTCCGGTCCGGAAAGTCTTCGCATCCGCCCGGGAGAGACAACGCAATAGATGAAGACCAAGGGGACCTCAGCCAGCTTAGCATGCAAAACTGGAGATAGCAAGCGATAGATCGAACTCACTGGACAGTCTTGTAGGTCCTCTCCGGACTGTAGCGGCACCTTAAGTAAGTAATAGGAAATACCGACATAAGAGATAACTACTGACTGGCCATGTGAGGAGAACTACAACATATGACAATCTAAGTCGTCGAATTTCCTTTTATCTACGAAGGAACATAATTACAGCGTTTGTGAATGTTCGGGTTATGCTCATACTAGGCTGCAAGTACTAGGCACTTATGTGGGGGTTACTGGTACTGTGAGAACTTTATCATCAGAGCGTTTACTCATTTCTATATAAAGGATTAAGAAATTTTATCAGATGAAATATACAGATTATGATAAACTCAATCTTTGTTTGCACAGAAAAACTTTTTTTCGAGCAGAATAATATATTTTTTTTTTTTTTATAATTTGCGCGCGAAATAAATAATCTTTGAGTTATATCGAATAAAAAAAAACTTTATTTATTTAAAAAGAACTTGATTTCACTTACAAGGTTAACAACGAACGAACGCTTAGAATGCTATCTTACGTCTACTTATACACTATGAAATGTTAACTCAGCTTTTTTTGCATTCCCACAGGTATGCAACTGCATGTGATCAGCGGAAAGAGTCTGGGAACATTTCTGTAACTTAATATCTACTGGTTCTAATATCTTTCAAAATATTCTCGATATCTGAGTATGCTGACTTAGACATAACTCGCGCACAAGGGATTATGTACCCTTAAAATGTTTGCACATAGCGCGGGCGAAGGAAACTTAGGGAGGCAGAAAAGAGAGGTACCGATGTGCGTTGGTTTTAAATCTTTGAAGGTTGTAATGGCTAGGAAATAAAGAGCTCGGCAGGACATTCCATGAGCGAGTTGTTCGGCTTAGGAAAGTATCACGATATTTCAGGGTGCATCCGAAAGTGGGCTTGAGGGTGTACTGATGAGCATTCATAGCGAGACGGGTGTTACGGAATGGGGGGGCAGAATGCTACTGGCAATTTCAGAGGAGCACTGGTGGTGGAAATAGCGATAAAACAGGGTGAGACAGGAGACATTACGTTGGTGGTCGAGGGTGTCAGATGTGAGCATTGTACTCCGGTTTTGGGCGGATGAAAGCCTTATACGAGTATATTGAAGCCAGATCAGAGGGGGTGAAATATTTCTTACATCGCTTAAGGAAACCTAGACATTTCGCAGTATTTTTGGCGACTTCGAATATGTGGTCATTCCAACGTAAGTTGTCATTGACACACATACCGAGAATGGAAAGTTTTTCGGTTTCAACGATGAAAGTGCCATCCATGGATAATGGCTGGGTATTTGAATTTCGCTTAAGCGACAGCAGAAAGCATTGTGTTTTGGAAGCATTAAATTCGACTCTGTTGGTAGTTCTCCAATTGGTTATGCTGTTTATATCGGAATTTAATGAGCTTAACATACGCTGCCGTTCCCGTTCTACAGCCGAAGAGCAGGGACGTGAGTCCAGGAACGAATTTGAAAAGCAGAGAGTACTGTCGTCAGCAAAGGAGTAAATTGAATTAGAAGTAGCAGACAAGAGATCATTGATGAGAATTAACAAGAGCGTCGGAGACAGCACGGAGCCCTGGGGCACACCAGCATCTATTTTGTGAATATAAGACTTGAAACCATCCAAGACAACTTGAATTGAACGTCCCGAAAGGTAATTTCTAATCCATTGAAGAAGAGAGTCGTCGATCCCAAATGCATGCATTTTCGACAAAAGAGCCTGATGCTAAACTCTGTCAAATGCCTTAGAAATGTCAAGTGCAACTGTCTTGCTTTCGCCAGATTGATGTAAACTTTGATTCCACTTTTCGGTGGGACATGCCATCAAATCACCAATGGACCTGTTGCTACGAAAACCGTACTGCCGGTCATTTAGAAGTTTTTGTGTTTGGAGATATTTCATGAGCTGACGATTTATCAGCGTCTCCATGACCTTGGAAAGAAGGGACGTAAGTGCAATGGGTCTGTAAGAGGAGAGAGAAGATTCGCCTTTTTTACAAATGACAAATGATGTTTTTCATCTGCTCGGAAAGAGTCCTGAAGAGTAGGAGTGATGGAAAAGCTCACGCAGTGGTTTTGCCAGCGTAGAAGAACAGCTCTTCAGAAGAAGGGGAGATATACCATCTGGACCAGCGGATTTGTGAGCGTTAAGATCTTTAAGAACTCTTGTTACTACACGAGTGCGAAAGTGGATTCGTCCCATTGAAGATTCGGCGCACTCGAGTGTAGGCGGAGACAAAGCACAATCTGAAAGCGTTGAACTGGCCGCAAAGTGTGCAGCAAGCAGATTGGCTTTGTCCAAAGAGCTGACAGCTGCAATGTCATTGTAAATCAGCGTTGGGATGGAGGATGAGGCAGAATCTCTAATGTTTTTGAAGAACGACCAACAATTTTTACTACCTTTGGGACATTGTAATATTTTTTGCCTCAGTTTTAGGTCGTATATAAATTTAACACGCTTAAGAAAGGCGTTGCAGTCATTCCTGGCTCGTTTACATTTTTTCCGGTTTTCCTCTGTGGGGTTGGTCTTATAGGACCGAAAAAACATTTCTCTCAACCTGACAGCCTCCTTACAGCTCGAGTCGTACCACGCCTTTTCCTTTGGTCTGATACTCTTTATCCGGTGAGGGATAAAGGATCTCATTCCAAAGAGAATAGTGTCTGTGATCATATCAGCAGCGGTATCCACGTCGTTATCGAGGAAACATAACGACCAGTTAAAATTCCTAAAGAGGGCGTTAAGTCCGCTCCAATTGGCTTTCTCGTATTGCCATACTGTTTTTTATGAATAATTTCTCTAACCGTGTGGTCAATGTACGAGAATTTAGCTGATATGACACAATGGTCCGACGAGCCTAGAGGTGAGAGCACATCAACTGTGTACTTATCAGGGTGAGAGGTTAGAAACAAGTCCAGGGTGTTGGCGGTATGTCTATCAACGTCTGGGACTCGCGTGGGCTCATTTACAAACTGGGTCAAGTTGTTTTCCGCAACGAAGATCTCAACACACCGTCCTTCGGGTGTTGTCTGCCCAGAATGTCGAAGCCACCCAGAATTGTGTATATTGAAATCGCCCGTAATAACGATTTCAGTATGAGGATACAGGGATACAATTCTTTGTATGGAGTCAGACAGCGCATCAAACTCATTAAAGGTCGAATTGCTGTCTAGTGTGGAGCTTCTGTAAATAAAGCAGTAGCGGATAATTTGCTTACGGAGATGGAATTTTAACAATATGAAATTGATTTCCGGATTGGAACAAGGACTACATTGTGGTGTAGTTTGGTAAGCTACATCACTACGCACGTAGATGGCGAGGCCGCGGTGAGAGAAGAATAATGGCACTAATTCGTAGCCAGGTAGCTTCAGATCAGAGTGATCTGTGAGGTGTGGGCTGGGGTCTACCTGTGTTTAGTGCCTTAGCGCCAAAACAGCTGGTCTGTATTTACAGACGTGGAAGTACGCAGAAAAATGATCAAATTTTAGCCCGCGAATATTTGCTATGTCCACTCTGAATTTCTGAGCCATTACAAGAAAATAACAAAAAAAACACAAACACCGACGATGCTAAGCGAGGCTGCGAAGTGAAAACCTTATCATTGGTTTACCGAAACAAATTGTTGTAGGTGTTATGCCCTTACAATAATATGAGACAGTACACCAACAAAATTATCATTCACAACCTGCCATCCATCGGTTGTTACATACTCTGAGTCATTGCCATTGCCATATAACAGTAACGGCAATGACCAAGTGCAAGCAACAGCACTCCGACCGGGGGCAGGATAGAGGATGCCCGCACTAAATATGTATGTATATATATATTATTTTTTTCACTACTGCACAGCACAAGTGTTTTTTTTTTTTTATTTATTTTATTTGGTTTTGTTTTTTCCAATATTTACAACGAGAGCACTCGGTCACGGATTAAATGGGAGGTGGTGATTTTTTTTTGTCACTGCAGACGGCGGCGATTTAAATAACGTGCGTGCCTGACGGAGGTCAACTCGGTACTCAAACAGAATAATATATATGTCATATATAAACTTAAACTAAAAATAAAACTAAAAGGGAAGTCTGTCTATTAAGACTTTAAGGCAACTTAGATCAGGGAATGTAAATGGTCAATTATTCTGAGATAACTTCTAAGACTTCTCTCTCATGAGCATCACAAGCTAGTTCTCAACATGTGTGTAAACTTAGATCATGTGTTAAAAATCTTTGTGTTAAGCTCATCATCGTGTATTCACATGTACATACTAGCCGAACATCTTATTTTAAAAAATTGTTTTCGATATATTTAGAGCTAGAAAACTTTGGGCTACCACGATAAATTTGTTTTCGACAATGTATTCGATACTAAAATTCATTATGCAAGCATATAAGTATACGTAAGGGTGTACAATACATATGTACATAGTCTCAATACATTTGAGCTATGAAAACAGGATGCTTCTTCCTAACTGTTAAATGACCATATTATCTAACTAGGCCCAAGAAAAATTCACTTAAATACGATCAAAATGTACTTCAGCCTCATATTGAATAATCATTAAATACATAAATCAATACGGCTAAATTAAACAGCAAACAATCAAAGTTTATATCGATTGCAGTATGTACGAGTACTTCTGAGAGTGTTTGCTTTTGGTTAACTTTTTCTCTGTTAGCAAAAAGCAGCAAGTATAAATATGGGTACTTGTATAATAAATATTCACATGATCAGTTCCGTCCTCGTACTAGGCCCGTGTGTTTTTTACATAGATAACCTTAAAAATAATACCGCATAAAAATATGTGCTAATATTTGCATGTGCATGATATCGTCTTTGTTGCTGGTGTCAAATTTAACGACAGAAATAATTACAAATGATCCGCCTTCCTAAGCTTATAGTATTGTTTGCGGTTTTGAAAATGCAAATAATAAGCTAAGTTACATCTAAATAAAGTACGCTGGGACAGCATTCCTATTTAGATCTTTCACTGTATTTATTTATTTCCAATTTGCTCTACAATAAAAATGTGTATTCCCAAAGGGAAAAGAGTAACATAGTGTAAAGTGTTAATTTAATAGCTTTGCTCATTCATTGATGACATTCCTTATTGAGAAGTTTGTGTAAAATAAGTTTGTTCTGTGTTTGTTTTTTGCTTTGTTTACAGTGTTTTAAAATATTTTCAATTTACATGATAGTGCCTCCTGCATTTAAAATTTTGTTTTCGTAAGCTTTTATCTCAACTTTTTTCAACTTCATCAAGGATATATTCAAACTATATTATTCAACTGGAGTGGACATTAACAAATTTTAATCAGGTAAATCAACTACTGTGTAAAAACGTTATTGTGTTGATCAAATGTCTACATATCTAAAATATATTAAATGTACATAGTTCACATATATGTATGTTCTCGTATGTACGAGCACATAATAACCTACACACATTCAATAGTGGCAGCTCTGTTTGCCATCTTCTTTCCAAGTTAATCTTTGGACCAGTATAAATATGAACATACATACTCGTATGTAAATACTCAAAATAGAATCTGTGTTTAAGCGTATTGACATAAATAATTTGTACTACGAATCTTATATTCTAAAAATCAAAGACATTATCAAGGGAGCAAATTTCATGAAACATTTGTCTTTCTATTATAACACAAGGTGTGTTTTGATTTAAAAACTAATAAATATACAGAAACATTCAAATGCAGATTTTTAACAGTCATCACTTTGAATGTGTCAACAAATATTTATTTAAACTTTGTTTGAATAAAGTTATGACACCATTTTGTTGATTCATGCAGAATATATATGTATTTCGCCTTGACTGATTTTCTCCAAATTAATTTCAAAGTCATTTAAAATAAATTAACAAACCTTGCGAAATAATAACTTTAAACCTTTTGTTTCTATGAAAAATCCTGGTACCCTTAACGATAAGTCAAAATGTATATGAAATCAAGCAATAGATTCAATCTCAACTACTCCGATAAATTAAATTCTTTTAAACAAACCCGAGAATAATTTCAATATGAGTAAGAATGTATTAAATTTGAGATGTGCAGAAGTACTCGTACTTAACACTTTCACGCATCAACTAGTGTCAAGGATAATACACTTAAAGTAGAATTTAGCATTCTAAACAAACTATTTTTTATTTATTTATTCCATACAGCAACATTTTTGAATGTTACAACAACTTTTAAATATTTGCATTGTTTTGGCACAAAAGATACAAATTAGCTGCGTTCTCTATCTGCCCTATTGCATCGAGTGCTCACTTGAGGCGTATTTTCTCTGTACAGCGGTTAATTTGTGTACAGATTCTTAATCAACTTGCGTTAGGTGTTGAGCCTGGGTAAAAATGTGCTGTCATTGTTTACACATTAGAATTGCTTTAAAGTGACATTCACTGGATTACAAATATATGTAAATTACGTAAATTAGATACTCGGTGGATATGTTAAAAAACAAAATTGGCGGATATATGGAAGTGAAAATCCATATGTAACTGCCGAAAGACCATTGCATTCACAAAAAGTGACTGTATGGTGTGCATTTGGTCTAGTGGTTAATTTGGTCCACACTTATCGGAAAATGGGGAAGCTGGAACCGCCATCGTCAATTCTCATCGGTATAGCCAAATGTTAACCATTTTGTTTGGCCAAAGTTTGAAGTAAAGTTTGTAACACATCCCACAAAACGCGACCGGGTTTGTCTTTGTTGCAAGAAAAACTTCTTAGACCAGTTATTCCGCGTTTTGGTGTGATTGTGTGATTTGTCACTGTTAGATTCCTTTTTGTGGTTCTATGATACCTCGAAAATGAATATTAATCAAATTATGGCCGAGAAAAATGCTATAATGCAAATGGAACTATTGATTTGTTTATTTGAGAATCTTGTATTTTCTCTCTTAAGATAAGTCTTATGAAGTCATATCAAACACTATATTTGCTTTGGCACGTAACAAAACTTTTCTTAATAAAATGTAATCTTTCTTATTATTTAGAAACCCGAAATATGCTTTATATGCTTAATATGCGTTAAAAAAAAGTGGACACAAATTAAAAAAAAAAATTGCAAACTGTAACGTGTTTTTTTTATTTATAATTAGCGGGCGCTCAAGGGGTTATTAGCACCCTTAAGTTGATTGCACACAGCGCAGTGAGGAAAGGTAGGGAGGAAAGAAGGACAGGTACCGATGTACGTTGGTTTTGAATGTTTGGAGGTTAAATTGACTAGGAAATAAATAGCTCGGCAGGGCATCCCATTAGTGAGTTGTTCGGCTTAGGAAAGAATCACGATATTTCAGGGTACGTTGAAGGTGTACTGATGAGAATTCATAGCGAGACGCGTGTTGCGGTTGGAAGTTTGAAGGGGCAGAATGCTACTGGCAATTTCTGAGGTGGTTGAGGGTGTCAATCGACTGTGTAATATTGGCATCACCTATAAGTTTTATTGCATGGTTTTGAATCTTATCTAGCAAGTGCAAAGAAGTCTTAGGAGTACCTGGCCAGATGTGAGCATTGTACTTTGCCTTATATATTGAAGCCAGATCAGAGAGGGTGAAATATTTCTTACATTTCTTAAGGAAATCTAGATATTTCGCAGCATTTTTGACGACTTATTTTGTGAATATCAGACTTGAAACCATCCAAAACAGCTTGAATTGAACGTTCCGAAAGGTCATTTCTAATCCATTGAAGAAGAGAGTCGTCGACCCCAAAAGTACGCATTCTTGACAAAAGAGCCTGATGCCGAACTCTCTCAAATGCCTTAGAAATATCAAGTGCAACTATCTTGCTTTCGCCAGATTTATGTAAATTTTGATTCCACTTCTCGGTGAGACATGCCATCAAATCACCAATGGACCTGTTGCTACGAAAACCGTACTGCTGGTCATTAAGAAGTTTTCGTGTTTCGAGACATTTCATGAGCTGACGATTTATCAGCGTTTCCATGACCTTGAATAGAAGGGACGTAAGTGCAATGGATCTGTATGAGGAGAGAAAAGAAGAGTCGCCCTTTTTACGGACGGGCTGGACAAATGATGTTTTCCATCTGCTCGGAAAGTGTCCTGAAGTGTAGGATTGATGGAAAAGCTTCCGCAGCGGTTTTGCCAGCGTAGAAGAGCACCTCTTCAGTAGAAGAGGAGTTTTACCATCTGGACCAGCGGATTTCTGAGCGTTAAGATCTTTAAGTACTCTTGCTACTTCACAAGTGCGAAAGTGGATTTGTCCCATTGAAGATTCGACGCACTCAAGTGTAGGCGGAGACAAACCACAATCTGGAAGCGTTAAGCTGGCCACAAAGTATGCAGCAAGCAGATTGGCCTTGTCCAAAGAACTGACAGCTGGAATGTCATTGTAAATGAGCGTTGGGATGGAGGATGAGGCAGAATTCTTATATGTTTGATGACCATCCATAAATGTTTATTACTTTTGGGAAAATGTAGTATTTTTTGCTTTAGTTTTTGATCGTATATAAATTTGACACGCTTAAGAAAGGCGTTGCAGTCATTCCTGGCTCGTTTGAATTTTTTCCGGTTTTCCTCTGTGGGGTTGGTCTTATAGGACCGAAAAAACATTTGTCTCAACCCGACAGCCTCTTTTCAGCTCGAGTCGTACGACGCCTTTTCCTTTGGTCTGATAATCCTTATCCGATGGGGGATAAAGGATCTCATTCCAAAGAGAATAATGTCCGTGATCATATCAGCAACAGCATCCACGTCGTTATCGAGGAAACCTTCCATAAGTCTATGGTCTTAACATAGCGTAGTAAACCCTTCAATATTGTGCGTACAAATTTAAGTTAGTTTGTTCTTAGGATAAATTATTTTAGTTACCACTATCAAATTTGGATTGGATATAAAATACATGGAAATATACAATATTTAACGAACGGAAACCTCTCCACGCGAGTTCAGCTCTCACTTGCCCGCTTTATATTTTATCAATTCAATAACTCTTAAATCCTAGACAAAAAAACGCTTAAAATGTAGCTTAAATAACTTAAAACTATAGTCCGTTTCAAATCACCGTGCAAGTTCTTGCGCATGTGCCCTCCAGTAATCCTGGAAACCTAATGATCCAGACAAAATTCGAGCGTCACCATACTTTGATGTTGAGTCTCAGCGCGTACTGATTATTTGCTTAAATGGCATTGGATAATGTATTATGGAAGAGATAAGAAGCCGGTATTGACAGATGCGAAACCAGAGTGTAGAGAGAATGCATGGATGTGGAAGGCGTGTCCTTTGTATATTTTTCCAGTGGAGTTGGCAATGACGGTGTTATGGAAAGCACTCTCTTCGCAATTATTGTGTTGAAAAAAAGAAATGATGTTTTGCTAATATAATTTATACTTAAATAAAATATGAATATAAAAGTTGAATAAACTGAAGTTAAGTCCTTATTTTTCTATGGTGTGTTATGTGATACATATTTTTTACCTAACCATTTTCATAAAAAATGTGTGTTGGAATTTAATACCTTTTTATTATATATACACTTATTGCAGGAAGTATTGAATTTTGTCACAAGAAGTTGTGACCACGCAAAATACGCGCATATTATGCGCTTATGATGTAAATGGGTTAGGTATGAAAGGAAGTCATTTTCCAGTAAGCAGATGAGTAGCAGGTGCTTCTAGGTTCTCTTTGCGCAGCTTTCCAATTGCACGGTAATTTGAAACGGACTGGCCCAATGCGGGCGCTCTTAATTAAATCTAAGAAATAAAATTTGTCTTTCGACGTTGTGTACGTTTCTTCAGTTGGGTATAATTCTACATTAAATATTATTGAAACTAAGAAAACATTTTTTTATTTTAAACATATAGTAAATTAACTTTTCTTATCATAATATAAAACTTAAAACTAAAACTCAAAATTGGCTAGAAATAAATCTTAAACTACTTAAGCTATCTTATTGTATTATAAGGTATTATTTTTTGTGTGTAGTTTTTCATTTTTTTTTTGAGAAAAGGTAGTTGTTTTATATTTTTTCAACCTTAATCCTACCTAAACCTATGTAAGCCGGCCACGGCTAAAACAAATTAGGCTGACCAACTCTGCTCCTTTTCCGCAAATCACTAAAATTGTTGGTGCTGCCGAGCAACATCTCACATGTCGCGACTTCTTATCGCCCTACTAAACCGGAGATTTTCCACACTGCCGTGTGCTACGCCTCTGTCGTCGTTGAGTCACCTGTCCACAGCTGTTCGAGCGACGTGGAAGATTAACGGTACCGCTAAACTGTCCTGGATCAAACTGTTAAAACAATAATAAAACGATTACTATTATATTATGACCTTAATAATAAACTTAATTTAAAGCTTATTTAGTGACACCTATTTTTAAAATCATGTAACAATACTATCATATCTTTTGTCTCACTCTCTTCAATGTCATTTGTATATTTTTTGAATTACGCATTAAAACTTTTTCTTTTCGATTTTAAACCTTTCAACGATCCACACGTGTTTTTTTTCTAAGTGTTCTAACAGGTTATGGGTCCAGTTCCCATTTTAATTTAAAAGAACTTCAATATCCCAATAAATTTTTATTTACAATGGCATCGTTATCAGGAAAAATACCATTATTCAACGGTGATAATTTTTTTACGTGGAAACACCAAATGAAGGCTGTTCTCCACAAAAATCGTCTTCTGAAGTTTGTGAAAGGCGATGTGGAAAAACCAGTTGATGCAGGGAAGTTAGCAGAATGGACTATTGATAAGGATGCTAGAAGTGAAATAATAATATCAATGGAGCCGGAGCAAGTATCTCTTGTGCATGGAATAGAGACATCGAAGGGTATTTGGGATTTTTTGGAGGCGACGTATAATCGTAAAGGAACACGTACCAAAATCGAGGAATTCCGCAAGTTAATTAATTACAAAATGCATGAGCATCAAAATATGGAACAACACATGATTAATTTTAATTTAATTGTCACGCGTTTGCACGAGATGAATGCCAAATTGGATGCTGACCTGTTAGCTGTGTTCCTGTTAGATAGCTTGCCGGAGTCGTACAAATATTTGCAAGCTGCTTTTGATGCAGCTAATGACTTCCCAACGCTGGAGGTTTTAAGAGCCCGTTTGTTAGAAGTCAGCGACAAGAAAAAGGAAAACGAAGAAATTAAAGAAGAGGTTTTTAAAGTAAAATTTCATTATAAGAATATTGAAAAGAAACGACACGAAGGTAAGTCACTTTTTCAATTTAATTGTCACCGATGCAGTCGAAAGGGACATATGAAAAAAGACTGTCGAGTAGTATTAAATAGGAATAGGACACATTTTGTTCAAAACGGTGGTTCATCTGAAGCAGGTTTTATAGCATTGGAATTACTACGTATAAGAGCCAAACCAGTCAAAGAAGTTTCTCAAAATGTAATAGAGCGAACCCATTGGTACATTGATAGTGGTGCAGCGTCTAATATGTGTTGTTCACAGGATGCTTTTGTTAGCATAGACACAAAATATAACGGGGAAGTTCAAGTGGCTAACAATGAATATACCAAAATTAAGGGAATAGGAACTGTAAAGTTAGACATAACAGTATGTGGTAAGCCCAAAACTATTTGTCTTTTTTAAACCCTCTTCATACCCAAGCTTAGAAGCAATCTCATTTCCGCAAGCAAAGCGGCGGATAATGGATGTAAAGTTGGTGTAGATGGAGAACATGGATTGATTTTAAAAAGGGTAAGTATTTGACTTGAGGCTAGGAAGCACAACAATTTGTATGTGGTAAATATGCAGAATTTCGATGATGTGCATAAAAACGAAAAATGTAATGCTGCCATAATAAAAGGTCATCTAAATATGTCATCCCTTCGCAAGCTAAAAGATAAGCAAATGATACAGGGCCTACCGAATTTTGACACTTCATTAATTAATTGTGTAACTTGCTTGAGAGGGAAGCAAACTAGGCTACCGTTTTCGGCCAAAAGTGAAAGGTCTTCAAGAGCAATATTAGAAATTGTCCATACTGATCGTTGTGGGCCATTCAAAACTGAATCAATAAGTAAATGCATTTATTTCGTTACGTTTACTGTTGGCTGGTCTAGGAAAACATTTGTTTATTTTTTACAACGGAAAAGTGATTATCTAGATGTCTTTACCAAATTTAAAAATCAAGTAGAAAATGAAACTAATAGACGGATTGAAATATTGAGGAGTGATAATGCATGCGAAATAGTTAGTAAGGAATTTTCAATTTTTTTCAAAGAACATGGTATAAAACGTCAGTTAAGTGCAGAGTATACACCTCAACAAAATGGAGTTGCTGAGCGCATGAACAGAACCTTAGTGGAAATCACTCGATGTTTCTTATTGGAAGCTCATTTGCCGAAATTTTTGTGTCAATACGGCAGCTTATATTCGGAACCGATGCCCAACAAACCTTAATTTAAATTAAACACCGGAACAAATATGGACTGGAAGAATTCCAATAATTAGTCACTTGCGCGACATAGGGTGTAGAGCTTTCGTGTTAAATAAATCCCCGAATAGGCTAAAATTAGATCCCAAGGGCGGAGAATATGTTTTAATAGGATACTCAGAAGAATCAAAATCATATCGCTTGTGGAAAAGAGGGTCTCGGAAGATTGTTAAGAGTCGTAACGTACGTTTTATAGAAAATACGGATAATAAAAATCATTACAACGAGGTCTCATCACCTGAAAATGAATTCACTGTACCGGATTTAGATATGTTTGCCGCTAGGACAATAAGCAAATAAAATGAAAAAAAAATGGAACACGATTTGCATCCTCCGCAGTCAAAGGTTGCGGAGTGAAATTACAGACTTTGCCGGAGAATGCAAAGGAACCAAAAAGAATTCATCGGACAACAACTAAACTATTTGAAAATTGCTTCAATAGTGTTTAATAAAAAACTAAGTACTCCTTTTCTTTAAATTTCTGTTTTATTTAATATTTCTCAGTTACACGGCTATCGGCTTGGGAATGATTTACCAGCATCGTCATCGTCTCCAAGAAATCTCTGGATCAGCTGAATGCTCCGATGGTTCAGCTATAGGCATCCCATCGCGGGATTCCTCGTCTATGCCAATCTGTCGACAGGTTTTTTTATCATTGGCAATTGCATACATGCACAAAAAAAAACATCGCATTGTGGGAGGGGCCAAAAGTTTAACTATTGAAAACCAATTTTCAGAGTTACCTCCCACAAATTGACAATGGGAAGTGTGTCATCGTTCATGCTCTCCCAATTTTTGGCTAAACGATTGGTAAGCCTTCTGATCCATAAGATGATAAAAAAAAGAAGACAATCCTGATAAGCCGTCGGCTTTTGTGCTATGCCGTCGGCGTTTCATATGTGTGGATGTAGCTCACGAATGATGCATGTTGCGCTGCAACATCCTGCCGGGCTACCAGAAGGGAAACGGTGTTTGGTTGTAGTGGTGCAGAATGTGAATTATCGTAGATCCTCGGCTTGTGAGTGTGACCGATGTGTACATGAAAAGAAAAGTAGGTAGATACGGTGAATGGTGTGTGGCAATAATAGGGTATAAGTTATATATTATATGGTAAGATAAACTATGAGTGTGTTTGTGGGTTTGTGCACTTAATTAGTTTAACATTGGTAGGAAGCTAAGTTTAGCTATCGGGCGTTTAAATGAGGCTGTTGCAGTCTTAACTGTTACAACACGCATTTTTTCGTCTGTTCCCGGGTGTGTTTCCGTGATTCTACCAAGAAGCCAAAGAGTGGGACGCGTTTGTTCATCAGTCGAACCAAGTATTCAGATTTCCACCTTTTCCAAATATCTTGATGAATTTTCTGCATAAGCTGCCATCTGTCTAAATGGGACTCTTTAAATGCCGTTGATTCCTTTTCTGGTACGGTGTTGAGTGCTGTTCCAATTAAAAAGTGTCCTGGAGTCAAGATAGAGAGATCATCAGGATCCTCAGTTACAGGGCAAAGTGGACGGGAATTTAGGCATGCTTCTACTTGCGCAAGTATAGTTGTATATTCCTCGAAGGTCAGGGTATAGTGTCCGATGATACGCTTCAAGTGGTGTTTCATCGATTTTACACCTGCCTCCCAAAGCCCGCCAAAATGCGGAGCTTCAGGAGGGTTGAAATGCCATTTGGTACCATTGTTTTGCAAAACTCTTGCGATATCGTCTGTCCACTGCTTTGGCATGTATGACCTTTCAGCTTCCAAAATATTTGCGGCTCCTTTGAAATTCGTTTCGCAGTCGCTGTAGAGATTTGCACAAATACCACGGCGAGCAGTGAGACGTTTAAACGCTGCGAGAAATGCGGATGTGGTGTAGCCACTCAAAAGTTCGAGATGAATTGCTTTCGTGCAGAAACAAACAAAAATCGCGATGTACGCTTTGGCAACCTTGCTACATCGACCTTTCCAAGCTTTGAGTTGCACAGGGCCTGCATAGCCCACTCCGGATGTTTGAAAAGGAGTGCTTGATTCACTCGTAAATCCGGCAAATTTCCCATCTTCTGCTGCATCTCTGTTGCATTAAACCTGTAGCATCGTAGACATTTGTGGATACACTGTTTGACAGAAGATTTCAACTGCAGAATCCAATACTCGGACCGAAGTGTAGCCACCATTAACTGCTGACCGCCATGAAGAGTTTTCAGATGAATATCGTGGACAATAAGCGATATAAGAAAATTGCTGGAAGGCAGTATTATTGGATGCTTTTGTGAATAGGGTAGCTCAGCGTTTTCCAACCGACCTCCAACTCGTCAAATACCCTTTTCATCCATAAGTGGAGAAAATCTCGCTAGCTAGCTTCTTCGAGAGACCGTTTCACCGTTGTTTGGCTTCAAGATTTCTTCAGTAAAGTACTCCTGCTGTATAAGAGCAATCAAGCGCAAATGAGCTGAATATATTGTATCTCATCGGCTGAGAGTGGTCCAGATATGCGGGTTTGTAATTTCGTTGCTTTGTATCTCAGATTAGTTAAGTATCGACGCCAATACGCCGCAGCTCGATACAACCGGGTAAGTGATGAAAAACGACTGAATAGATGTTGATTGGAATTGAATGTAGTGAAGTGAACGCAGAGCTGAAAAATATTAATTATGGGGTACCCAGATGCGATCAACTTACATTTGATTTTTGAACTCTTCGACCCTTTGGTTTCGAGATCCGTAGGATTGGTTTCAAATGACGTATGAAGATTTGCATCAAATGATTGTAAAAATTCAGGCCCATGCCACCATTGACGATTCTGAGTTAGATCACTCGGGAGGACTCCTCTTGATGCAATGTCTGCGGGGTTGTCTTTAGATGGAACGTAGTTCCAGCAGCTAGAATCCGTGAGTTCCTGAATCTCTGCTACTTTGTTGGCAACGAACGTTATTCTAATGTATGGTGCGCTTTGAATCCATGCAAGTGTAATTTGCGAATCACACCACATGAACTTTTTTGCCGAGTGGAGTTCCATCGTATCCACAGTGGACACCAACAGCTTTGCCAACAACAGGGCTCCACACAGTTCCAGACGAGCTAAGGACTTACTTTAAAGAGGTGCCACCCTGGTTTTTGACCCGATGAGGTTCATGAATGTTTTTTTCCGGTGATGACTCGAAGGTATATCGCTGCAGTGAATGCCTTTTCAGACGCATCGCAGAACCCGTGGACTTCAACCTTTGATTCATTGGTAAGATTAATCCAGCGAGGAATTTCGATAGCTCTTAAACAGTTTAGCTCAGATTTAAAATTTTCCCACGCAGAAATACATGTTGCTGGGAGTTCAGAATCCCATGTTTGATTTTGCTTCCAAATATTTTGCATTATTATTTTTCCAACGATGACGCAAGGTGCTATCCATACCATTGGATCATAAAGGCGAGCAAGATCTGATAAAATAGTCCGCTTTGTAATCGTCTTGTTTTCCGGAAGTGAGACTTTGAATGTGAAGATATCCTTTGCAGTGTGCCACTGGATGCCAAGTGCCTAAATGGCGTTTTTTTTATCGACTGACAGTGGGATTTGAACCTCTCTATCCTCCTCTGGAATTGACATCAGTAGCTTCTCGCAGTTGCTTGCCCATTCACGTAATGGAAAGCCTCCTTTCTTCAACATGCTTATGAGTTGCGTCTGCATCTCCAAAGCTTCTGTTGCTGAGTCCGCCCCATGAATTACGTCATCCACGTAGAAGTTCCGCATGGCTACTTTTGATGCAAGTGGGAAGTCATCTCGTTTTATCAGCCGCCAGTTGTTAAAGCGTACGAATCGCTAGGTATGGTGCAGCCGCAGTACCGAATGTGACCGTATTAAGACGATATGCTTTCACTTCTTCTCCCTCTACATCTCGCAATAATACAAGTTGATACAGAGAATCAATAGGAGTGACCCAAATTTGTCTATACATTTTGTTTATGTCGGCTGTAAAAGCAATTTTATATTTCCTGAACCTTGCAATGTCATCGAAAATATCATCTTCCAATCTAGGCCCGACCATGAGATGATCGTTGAGCGACGTCCCGTCGGATGTTCTACAAAACGCATCAAAAACAATTCGCAGCTTTGTTGTTGAGCTAGATGCCTTTAACACTGCGTGGTGAGGAACGAAATAGTGGGGAGTGTTCAACGAAGTAAGTTGTACCCCTGTCATATGTCCAAGTTCTTTATATTCATTAAAAACGCTTTTGTATTCTTCGTGAAACGACGAATTTGTTTGGAATTTCCTTTCTAATTGTAGGAACCTGAGAAGAGCTGTCCTTTGAGATAAACCTAGCATGGGATATGTTTCTTCTTTGAAACGAAGTTGAACAAAATATTTTTCATTCAACTGTCGTTGATGTGTTCTGCAAAAATGTGCCTCACATTTTTTTTCCTCAAGTTCCCAAAACTTACTTAGCAGGTTGCCTAAGTTTTAAATTTCTGTTTCAATATGAAGAGACGTTACTTGTGATTGGCTGCTGGCTGAAGTGCGTCCAGAAAGTACCCAACCTAGTTCCGTCCTTTCAGCCATAGGGGTACACGTTTCTCCTTTTATTATACCTTCAAGGATAATGGATGGGTAAACATCGCTGCCCAATAACACATCGATCTTGTTAGTTCTGTTGAACTTTGGATTAGCAAGCTCTATATTTCTGAGATGATTCCAATCAGAACTAGGCATCTTGTGCGTGCGAAGGATAGCCGTAAGTTTGTCCAGGACCAAAGCATAAAGCTGAAGCCTAACATTAGATAAAACTGTGAAAGCAGCCTTCCACTTTGAGATACTTGTTTTTGTTTCTCCAACGCCAATAATATTCACGCGGTTTCTTTCTTTGTTCAATTTATGAAGTTCAGCGGCGGATTCAGTAATGAAAGAAGCTTCTGACCCAGGATCTAATAACGCTCGCAGCAGCAACGGTTAACCAGCAGGTGTAAGAACCTTGATGAGGGCCGTTGCCAGAAGAACGGGTGCTTAAATGTTTTCGGCTACAAACGCGTTATATGCTGAAGTGCTTCCGGTTGAGGGTTCAGAGTTTTCTGACGACACCGATTTTGAAGTGTCGGCGGAAGAGGGAGTTGCCATGTTTGGTTTTGAAGTCGGGGCGTTATCGCTACCACGCATTGAGTTAGCTCCCTCGTTAATATGCAGTAACGAATGATGCTTCTGCTGGGAAGTAGAACACGTGAAGGTGCTTGTGCAATTTTGCGTAAAATGTGTACTAGATAAACAGTTAAAACACAATTTGCTATTTTTAACAAATTCATGTTGTTTTTATATATTGAATGCCTTAAACTTAAAGCAATTTCGAATAGCGTGTAAGCCATGACATAGCAAACACTTATTTGTAATCATAGAGTTATGAACTCGAGCCGAACTTGAAGATTTTGTAGATTTTTTGTGACTAACACCTGATGAGGAATGTCCAATGATGTCCAATTTTCTTGACCTCATCAAAATGAAATCTTCCAGAACACTAAATTGAGGGTAGTCTACATGCGTAGAGATTTGTGATTCCCAAAGCCCACGAGTTGTGAAAGGAAGTTTCTGCACTATGTGGAAGATGAGAACGTCTTCCCATGACTCTACAGCTACACCAAGATTTTTGAGTGATTGTTTCGCTTCGTTTGTCGTATGTAGTAATAGTTTGAGATCTTCTGATGATTCTGTAGCAAGTTGAGGTTGATCAAATAGAAGTTTGAATTGATTATCCTTTAATAACCTGATATTTTGAAATCTTTTTAAAGCGAGTCGCTTCACCCGTTAAATTACCTTTCAAATATTGTAACTTATGAACATCGGATAGTGAAGTATTTTTATTTACCATGGCTTCAAACAAACCCTTAAATCCTGGCCACATTTTAAGAGAACCGTCAAAAGTGGGAATTTTAATTGGGGGGAGCCTAAGTTCTACCGACGGTGTGTTATATGCGCCTAGGGATTTGCTAAGAAAATTCTGGTTTTCAGTTGTCGATAGCTGCTCTTTTAATTCACAGGAGTAATTAAAGAACAGTTCTTTTAGTTTGTGAAAGGTGAGCGCTTCTATATAGTTAACCTTTAAGTCCTCAGTAGGAGGTTCAACAGTTTTCTGATGAAGGACTCTTGCCTCCTCGAATGAAGCCTCCAAATCAGCTAAACGCGCCTCATTCATGTGTTCCGATTTCTTTGTTTTTTCTAAATTCGAATAAGCACAAGTCTATGCCTTGAAAAATCGTCTGAATCGCGTCAATTAAAATAGAAAGTTTTACTCTGCTTATGATGAAACCAAAAGTTAAGTACTTAATACCTCGAAGAACGCACAACACACGATTTAATTAAGATCAAATATTATATGAATGATTTAAAAATGAATAATGTCATAAAAAAAGCCACACACCTGTAGTTTTGCGTTGCTCCCTCGCTGCACCAGCTTTTCCAGCTACAGATCCTCACAGTATAAAAAAATTCGACCGAATGAACTTCGAATGTCTCTTACACTACGCACAAACGCGATTGTCTTTGAGATTTACAACGTACACGCACTCGTATCTTTTTTTTAGTTTCGTTTTACCATCCGGCTTGAAGGACCAGAGTGGTCGCTAGGACAATTAGCAAATAAAATGAAAAAAATGGAACACGAATTGTATCCTCCACAGTCAAAGGTTGCGGAGTCAAATTACAGACTTTGCCGGAGAATGCAAAGAAACCAAAAAGAATTCATCGGACAACAACTAAACTATTTGAAAATTGCTTCAATAGTAGGTGCATTTTATTGGCAGGTCAGTAACCAGCACAGTAAAATTTAACATTACAAACAACAATAAGTCGAATGCTGGCGATAAATAAGCCAGCATTCATTGCTGCCGATAAAGTTTTAAAAATTGAAATTCAGATGGCGCAAAGTATGCAATAAGAAATGATTTTGTTTTATGAAGGATGCGTTCGTTAATTATATGTTTGTTTTTACACAAACTAAAAAATAATAGAGAGAAAAATACTTTTCATGTTAAATTTGTACGTGCTTAAGTTTAACTTTTTTGTGAAATTTAAACAAATTTCTTACTTTTGTTTATTTTTATTCTTAAGCTTCAGCACAAAAAGAATTTCGCGCATGCCTCTTACGAAGCGAGTTCTATTTGCTCAGGCCTATAACCGAAATGCGAGTTAAAAAAACATTCGCAACTTTGCGAACCCACCCGCAATCTTATTCAAAAAGTCAAATGACGTTTGGAGTGAGTTAAATTGTTTTATTGGCATTGGCTGGCTACTGACCTGCCAATAAAACGCGGCTAGTGTTAAATAAAAAACTAAGTACTCCTTTTCTTTAAATTTCTGTTTTATTTAATTTTTCTCAGTTACACGGCTATCGGCTTGGGAATGATTTACCAGCATCGTCATCATCTCCAAGAAATCTCTGGATCAGCTGAATGCTCCGATGGTTCAGCTATAGGTCATTGAACCATCGCGGGATTCCTCGTCTATGCCAATCTGTCGACAGGTTTTTTTATCATTGGCAATTGCATACATGCACAAAAAAAAACATCGCATTGTGGGAGGGGCCAAAAGTTTAACTATTGAAAACCAATTTTCAGAGTTACCTCCCACAAATTGACAATGGGAATTGTGTCATCGTTCATGCTCTTCCAATTTTTGGCTAAACAATTGGTAAGCCTTCTGATCCATAAGATGATAAAAAAAAGAGGACAATCCTGATAAGCCGTCGGCTTTTGTGCTATGCCGTCGGCGTTTCGTGTGTGTGGATGTAGCTCACGAATGATGCATGTGCGCTGCAACAAGATAATACAAAGATTAAATCAGATAGAAAGGAAAATGTAATTGAAATACCAAAAGTTAATTTAGAAAATCACAGCAAACGGAACAATGATGAAGATGAATTTTTAGAAGCCGAAGAGTTTTTTGATGAAGTTAAACATAAACAATCTGATAACAAAAATATAGACATTGATAGTGGAGATACAACGGAATCAAATAATATAAGAAATCGATTGAGATCTTAGCACCAATCAAGAATCATAATTGAAAGGGCTTTCAACACAAGCCATTTAGAAGATCCAATATGTTATAAAAGTTCTAGGAGTTCCCCGGAAGCAGAAGAGTGGTATTCTGCTTTGAAAGAAGAATATAATTGTTTGATGAAACATAAGACATGGACGCTTTGCGATTTACCAGCTGAACGGTACGCCATCGGCTGCAGATGGGTTTATAAAACTAAATATTTGTCAGACGGTAATTAAGATCGTCGAAAGGCATGACTTGTTGCGCAAGGATTTAGTCAGAAATATGGGATTGATTATGTGGATACTTATGCATCCGTCATACGACAAAGCTCACTTCGTCGCATATACGGTTTGTCTGTAGAATATGATTTAAAACTTCATCACATCGATGTTTCAACAGCCTTTTTGAACAGAGTTCTTAAGGAGGAGATATATATGAAACAACCTGAAGGATTCATTGACATCGACCATCCAAATACAGTTTGCAAGCTTCACAAAGCATTGTATGGATTGAAACAAGCCAGCAGACAATGGCACAGTACTTTAGATGAAAAGCTTAAAACTTTGGAACTTACACAATCAAACTACGATTTCTGTGTCTATTATAAAACAAAAGAAAATCAAAAAACTATTTTAGGCATTTACGTTGGTGATATCGTTATTGTGTCCAATGACGACACCTTTTTTAATAAAATAAAACAGACTCTTTCACATTACTTTGAAATTCGAGATCTAGGGCATCCATCTCTATGCATTAGCCTTGAAATTGAAAAGATGCAGGATATGTTATCAATATGCCAAACTCGCTATATTAATAATCTTGTTAGAAAATACAATATGCACAACTCAAATCCGTATTACATACTCATGCAAGTAAAGTTAAAACTTGAAAAGGAGCCAAACGTAGTTGGAGAAAAAGAATTGGTGAATGTTTTGAAGTATCAAGAACTTATTGGGTCAATAATGCATACAACTTCCAGACGTTGCAATATCGTTAAATTTTATAGAAGTCACGTTGCAGAAGGGTGGCCGTGCAAGTGCAAGTGGGTGGCTGTGGCTCAAGTGGTAATGAACTGGCTTCCAAGCTGGAAGGTTTGGTGTTCCAATCCCAGCAGTGCCCGAAAAACTTGCATTTTTTCAATCAACAATACAACAGCAAACCAGGTCTCACTTAAAATTTATTCTCCTTATTAAAAATGTTAGATGCCACCCATGGAGCAAAATAACCACTTAGACCAACATCTTTCTTCTCTCTCTCTGAGGCATTATAAGTGTATTCATACCCACTTGAGTGTTAGGTTCTTTAAAAAAAATAAAAGGATGTTAATACCCTAAATTTTTGGACCTGACTGTACGCTTACGCTTTGGAATAGTGAAGTGAACCTCTCAGATCATTTGTGCCCCGTCTTGAAACCAAATTGATTATTCGGAACTACAATTTCTGTCCTCGACCCAGTTAGTCAGGACTCAATTGATAACTTTTCGAAAACCTTACTGATGTTTGGGAGTTGTTATCATCAACAGCCTCATTTTTATCTTTGCAGTACATTTTCGTTGTTTTTCATTTGGGCGATTTTTAGACATGAAAGGTTGTTTTGATCTTTTCTCCGAAATATTTTATATATTTGCGGGAACATATTCGGGTTTTTAGTGTTGACAGCCAGGAATCTATTGTTCCAATACAAACTAACAGTAGCCCTGTAATTTTATTTTATTAAAGTTTGGAGATTTTTGATCGACGACAAAATGTCATAATCTCCGGGTGTCAGTAAACTTTCTGTACAAGGTTTTAGTCTTGACAGCAGTCTGCTTTTATGTCGGTGCATTGTGGAACAAGTCTTCGTTGTCAGTATTTTTTGCCCATTGTTCGGTTGATTGTCTCGTCCATTAGTTTTATATATCTCGCAATCCCCTCGTTTTACCATGTGAATTGTAGGTTCTCTCTAGTGTTAGGCGTATTATTTCCCCAATGTTTGCCTTTTAAATCTCCGCCGATAATAACATAGTTTGCCTCCAATTCCAGCCTCAGAAATCGAGCTCTTAGATGAATAGGTTGTATTGAGTAGCCTTAGGTGTATAAACAGACACCATGTATAACCGCTCTCCACTACGGAGATGAATATACACAATGCACTCTCCTAGTACCTGACTGTACATTCTTCTAAAACGTATACCTTTTCTTACAAAGATAGCGACATCTCCTCCTTATATAGAGTTGGGTCGCTTTCTGCGTATTATTTTATATCTTCTGTGCCTTATTTTGCGTCTTTTGGTTAGCTTAGTTTCGCTTACCAGAAACACAACAGGAGATTGGTCTTTAAGCAACTCAATTAGGGTGGCTCTTCGCTCAATCCTAATCAGTGAATTAACATTCACAGCAAGTACCTTCAAAGTTTGCTTCCCCGTGGACGTACCTATTACGACTGGAGGTGCATTAGGTCCGGCAGCAGCGCGTATATTTTGATTTATCCGTATGGCTTGCTCGGTAATCTGATGTAATTTGACCCTGTAATTTACTTGTTTGTTGCGATTGCGCCAATTTCTTTGTGGACTCTTGGATTGTTTTTTTTTTTTTTTTTTACTGTTGTAGCTGATGTTTCTGTGGTTATTAATAGGGTACGCTTTTGTTCCCATTAGACTCCCGTTGTGAGCACTGTAGTTGCTGTTTTAGCTCCCTCTCTCGTCTTGCATCTTGCTTCGCTTTTATTGCAAGTACTTTTTGTTGTAGCTGTCTGATGCTACTGTTCAGCGCTTTATCATTGTCCTCTTCGTCCTCTGTCTCGGAAGCTGCCAGAGATGCGAAGGCATTGTTACCATATAGTGGCCTACGTTCTGATCCTGCTATTGGCATAGCGGATCGCACGTTGCCACTCATGGCTTGTGTGCACTTACTTATTTATGAATATTTCGTTTTTTGTACCGTTTTAAAAATTACTAAAAATAATACTGTTTATTTTTTTGGAGTCGAACACACGACACCGGTTTTCTCGGTTCACCTTCACTACCGTCAGGCTACTGAACAACTTGCGACATCTGTCTCTAATAGGATTTTTCAACCAATTTCTGACTTACTTTTCCACTTAAAAAGAGAAGCCGAAACACGTCCTTTCTCTGCGGAGATCAGTGAAAGACTGATCGGTTCACCAGCACTACCGCTGGGCTACCGAACCACTTGCTACAATTGTTTCTGCTTATCTATTCACAGAATTTGTGTGCACTTTTTTTTTTACTATCAAATGAAACTGAATGACTTCGCGGAGATCTATGAACGACTACCACGACGCTCTAATTAACTGACGAGAACCGATACTCTCAGCGTAGTATATGAAGCCGAATACCACTTCTATTGGGCTCATTTGCCTCTTCATTTTTACGGGCTAGATAAGTAATTAGCGGTATCACTTTTTTTTATATATGTTTAAAGAAAAGCCGAAACACGTTATACTTCGACAAAGATATGTGAACGACTAACTAGTGACCCATTGGAACACCTCAGAGAATCACAGATACATCAACAGCCCTTCAAACGGACTCACTTGAAAACAAATACTCGTAAATGTCCTGGTTAGCTGAATGACGACATATACATATGACACTAGTTTCACAAGTTCTATTTTTTTTTTGCGCAGTAAACATTTAAACTGCCCTCCTGAAAAATTGGAAAAAGTGACTTAAGCTGTTTTTTCCCGTGGCCACAGAATTGAATAAAAGAAAAACTGTTGATATTTATTTAGTACTACCTGCTCTACCCGCGACTTTTCTTTGCTTTTGGTCGGGGTCATTGGTCAGGGTCCAGGGTATATGGGATTGACTAGGGTCTAATTTCTAATTGACATTATACATTAAATAGATGACTCGATAAACTTCATTTCACCTACAATTTATTTAATTATAATTTTTGATTAGCAATTGTTAATCCTTATCAACCTTCCAACTTCAAATCATTGAAATCAATTATAAAGGCTGCATCCTGTACGGTTGGAATTTCGTTTGGTAATAAAATGAAACATGCCCGTATTTCAAAAAAATTCTTCGTTTTTCATTTATATGTAGAATTAATACAACTATTCAATGTAAAGCTTTCTGATAAACTAAGTTTATTGTTTTGTTTTTCGGTGCGTTAATATACAAATGATGGCTTTCCAACAAGCGAACATGCGACATATAGTGTAGTTGTTTATGCGCGAAACACAGAAACTCCAAGTTAACTCCGCAAACTTCTAACGACTGGCTATGTGAGTTGTTTATGATCATCGTGAATTGGGGCCGCTTAAAATCGAATGGTAGGACTGTTGGAATCATCGGGATACGTAATATCAAAACATCCTCTTGTTCGTATTTTCCCTTGATAATCGTTACCTCGATGACGTTATTCATTAGCTTTGTCACAGCCAGTCTCGTGCCTCATGACGATGACTGAGCCTACTTATAATTCTAAGTTGTGAGATGAAAGCCTAGTCATCCTGGTTAGTGACTGTGTCAACTGATTTGAAAGACAATAATTGTCCTGGAATGAAATCTTAAATTGTCGCTTTGAGATGATCGACATCCTTGTTTTTTGTCGCCAATATTGCTCGTTCCCTAAACCAATTATGGTTTTTGAATTGTCGCGCTACATCTGGAAGAGCTGAATGAGCTCCTCCTTCGATTTTGGCAACTGACAGAAATCTGTGGGTAATGTGATGAATCCGTTCGAGATCTCAACTGCTGTTTTCCCATTTCCAACAATTGCTTCGAAAACACATCTGCACTTTGAATCGTATGTTAGTTATCAATCGGAGTGTCTTCACATGTTGCCATAAATTTGATGATTTTAAGGCGGTAACGACAAAAGTCCCCGAAAACGTCGTTTGAGACGTCATTCTTTCGCCAGAAAAAAGCGACTTAATTCCGCCCGAAAAGTATACTGGGCGGAGATATGTCACTATTCCATTTTAAGCACTCGCTTAGTTTGTCAGCAACAGCTGATCGGAGAATAATTGCAACAGTCTGACAAAAATCACCGGACAACAGAATCATGGCTCCACCAAAAATGTTTTGATTGTCACGTAGATCTTTCAAGCGCCTCCAGTTATCTCTTGTGGGCCATCGTGCATTCGTCCCAATCGATTAATTTGCATCCTTGTACAGGCTTCGCCATTGCCCTGTTTTTAACGATGTCTCGTTTAACTGGTGTCTCGTTGATTCGCATATTTAGTGGCAATTTCAAGGCAGAATGTGCAGTTCGTCCGCCTTCTAATAAATTTGCTGCTATTCCAGATGAAGCCGATGCTATGGCAACTTTATTCTACGATCGAATCCTCGCCAAAAGTAATGATATTAGAACGTTTTGCCAGTCCCTACAGGAGCGCCCAGGAAATAAATTCCGCCAGTTTGTATTTGTATTTGTATTGTATTTTTTTTTCTTTGTAACTCGGGGTTAAATTCATCGTGCATTAGACGATTGGGTGATATCATATCCAAATACGACAATACATTATTCGTCATCAATGAACACATGTCTTCAATAGTGATCAATGTCTCTTTGTAAATTTCTGCAGTTATTTTTAGTGTTGGCTTTTTAAAGTTTGGCAGCGCACAAAATATCCTCTAACATGTCGTCCTTATAATTGGCCCATAAATCGTTCGGATTCGAGGGGGGTATAGTATTGGATATGATAATAGCAAACAATGTACGAATTTGATACGGCTATAAAGATATGACAGAATCCTCGAGCGTATCATGGCAATGCCCAAGCCTGTTCAGAGAAAGATGCTGTCTTTATCAATTTTTAAATTGGTTCTTACTCGTCTTGAAATCTCAAGAGCTAACAAAGCTGCACAAAGCTGTAAGCGAGGGATGGTTATTGATTAAGTTCCCTTTTTGGGAACTGGGGCCACTATAGGTAGATATTTGGAGCATAGTTATCGGACTATGATTGTGCCTTCCTTGTTGATCGACCCTATGTATACCGTAGCTATGCCTATGCCTGGAAACCCATTCAGCGAGCGATTGAACTCTTTTCTCCGCAGGGTGATTGGTTATTGTTTCATACCGCATAAGCAAAATTAAAACCAATTCAAAGTGAAATAATGCTAAATTGCCCTTATCTCACTTTCACAAATATTTTCAGATATGGCCTTATTTCACGTCACCGATCTTCACGATACTTGCACCATTTAGTGTACATTTCTACAAGAAGAGTAGCATCCCAATAGTATTTCAGTTCCCATAACTCTTAGAGGAATATGAGTAGTTTAGCGACAACTACAACTGGGGCGACTATTCCTAGCCTGTTCTTTGCTTTCTTCGTTCCGACTGCCCAACAGGCAAGATCGAATTCACATCCTTAAAGTGATAAAAAAGCTTTTTCGTTCCAGCGATCTTAAAGACTTACATAGAAATAAATTTGGCTGCACAATTCAAGTTTCTTCGTTCGGAGCATGTGTTCTTAGTCATAAAATACAACAATCAATCTATAATTTATTAAGCTTCTTTCATTATATTTGAAGTAAATTGTTTTCTTTTATTTATGAATTACTTTTGTTTATAATGCTTTTCATCGGGGTACTTGGCCTCAGACTTATAACTTTTTTATCTCGTTTCCTTCTTTTTTGCTCTATATTTTCCCCCTTATTTTCTCTCATCCATTATTTTACTCTACCTCTTATCTCTTTATCTTCCATATTTCCATTTTACATCGTTTACTTGCTTGTTAATGACATTTTTTGTTCTTGACTACAAGTAATACTTCATAATAATGAGTCTTCGCCAGGTGATATGAGCGAATTCTCAACGCGAGCAATGATTAAAATACTATCCGATTCACTTAGAGAATTTAAAGCGTGTCATTTAAACGCGCGTAGCCCAAGCTTATCCAAATTATATTATCTTGGTTATAATTTTAATGGATTGATGATGATGATGATGACATCCACAATATGTGTAACGAAGACTTGGTTTTGACCAAAAAAATGGATGTAAATGCTGTTGACGATGATAGGTACAATATTCCTGGATACAAACTGACTCACCATCCTAGTATCACAGACACAATTGGGGAAGGAGTCCCTGCGTTTAGCTGGAAAGTCTTTCAATCTTAATAATATAGAATACATGCTTATCGAAATTGCTGATGGCAACACAAAGTTACTTCTGGGTAACGTATGTAATCACCACCATTATTGTTTTTTTGACTCATATTTCTTGGCGCTTCAGGATGTTACTAAGGTCTATAAACACATCATTGTGTGCGAGGATTTCAACATAGAACTACGTAAGACGGAAAGCTTGCCAACTACTTGATTCGATTGCTGGTTCTGGACTTTACGTAATCATCTCCTTTGCTCGCTATGCACCTGATACTCCTCCGAGCCTTCTTGAATTATTTATTGTATCTGATCGCTCTTACGTTCTACTTTAGAATCAGTTGTCCTGTGGAAATAGGGTAGGCACTGAGAGATGCCAACCTGGCGATATCCAGGGTTGCAACTATCTTCTACTTATCAATTGTGCTTATAATACCTCCACGTGGTAACCGCTGGGTACTGTTCAATGTCCATCCGGACTAGACTTACTAAGCTTATAAGTGCGAGTGCTGACCAGCAGACAAGAACAGCAGCACTATAAACGGGACAGCGGATATATTCCCCAGATGGAATCAACGGTGGAAAAAACTCCGGGCTACTCCAACATACGAGTATTTGGAGTAAGGATTCCCGAAACTAAGTCAGGATCTTAGAAAAGATATGATGGGGGGAGAGCCCTTAATGGGCCAACGGCAGCACGCAAACCCCAGAACGGTTTCGGTCCAATTGACCCTTGTCCAAGGGGTATCGAAAATGGAACTGGTCCTCCAGGTTGGGGATTGTGCCGTCTGTGTAACTGCCCGCCATGGAAAAAATACAAATGTTACGAAGCAACTACAACCCTCGGATGCGGAGGGATCTACTGTTGACAACCCATTCAAACGAACTAAGGACAACGAGTTTTGGATATGCATGTGAAATGTTTGATCCCTTAAAAGGCCACGAGCAGACGAACAATAAGCGGAGGCCCTATACTGTCGGGCAAAAATCAGTGCCTATTTGAATGTGAATTTGTTGTTGAAGGCAGACTTAGGCAAGAAGTCTTGAGTATCCGGCACGTAAACGAGCTCCTGTAGCAATCCTCATCAAGGCTAAATTCGCCAACATTCGCCTGATATGCGCGCACAGCCCACAGAGGAGAGCGATGAAGACACGAAAGATGCCTCGTATGAGCTCTTGAGCAAGACCTACGAGCAATGCCCTAGCTCCAAGAGAATACTGTGATAAATTTGGACGTTAGACGGCTACAATCATAAGAGATCGCCAAATCCTTTCCAATCGAGTCTCTCTTAAGAGGTCCCTTGCAGCCAGCAGTAAGCATCGAAGACCATCGTTAACACTGCCAAAACGCCATCAGAGGTGCCGCTTTTGGTGTGCTGGGTTTCACTCGTCCACCACAACGAAACCCCTTGTTCGATGATGAATGCCGGCAAGCACATGCAGCTAAGCAAAAAGCCTGTAATGCGGCACTGCAAAAAAGGCTAGAGCTGCCCACGAGCTCTATGAGCAGAAGAGGAGAGACGAACACCGGCTTCTCAGGAGGAAGAAGAAATAGCATGAAAGGTAAATTCGTAGTAGAGTCGCAGTCGGTGCTGAGGATTTGGAGAGATCATTTCTGTTGACTGTATAACGGCGATGACGAAACAAACACCACTGTCAAGCAGAATGAACCTTTCAACTTGGACGAAGTAGGCCAACAATTCCGTCCACCCGACCTGGATGAAGTGAAGTTAACAATATCTGAGTTGAAGTCCAACAAAGCTGCTGGAGCGGACGGCCTGACTGGCGAGCTCTTCAGAGCGGCAGGAGCGGCTAACGAGCAGATACCAACTCATCTCTAAAATATGGTTGGAAGAAAGTATGCCCGATAAATGGAACCTCAGCATTGTTTGTCCGATTCTCAAGAAAGAAAACCCCCTGAACTGCGCCTTAAGATCGTATACAAGATCTTATCTGGCGTATTGTGTGAATGCCTGAAGCCGTTTTTGAACAACCTCATAGGTCCATATCAGTATGGTTTCAGGTCAGGAAAGACCACCATCAACCAAATATTCACACTAGGCAGATCTTGGAGAAAACCCATGAGCTTCAGATCGATACACACTACCGCGTATGATAGCATCTATAGAGACGGGCTATATAGAGAAATTTCTAGTTTTGACATCCCTGCCCAACTCGTCCATCTGTGCAGGATGACGATTGATAATGCACGTTGCTCCATCAAGATCAGTAAAGACCTTTGATGTCAAAAAAGAATTTAGACGAGGAGATGCGCTTTCATGCGATTTTCATTTTCATGAAAGAATAGTACAAAACTCACGAGCAGACGCAAGAGCCACAGTCATTCAAAAGTCCGTTCAATTACTCGCATACGCCGACGATAATGATATAATAGGAAGAAAGCAGCGTGATGTCAATGGCAGTTTCGTGAGTATTGAGACGAAGCGGCGAAAATGAGTTTAGCGGTCAACGAGGGCAAGACCAAGTATATGCTGTCAAGCAAAAAGGGCACTCAACAACGACTTTGCGATAGTAAAGGACTTTGTCTATCTAGCCACCGCTATTTATTCGGACAACGACACCAGGGCTGAGATCAAACGAAGAATAACTCTTGCCAACTGCTGTTTTTTTTGAGCTAAGAAGGCAATTGACTAGAAAAGCCCTCTCTCGAATAACTAAAGTTACCCTATATAAGACCTTTATACTCTCAGTCGTGCTCTATGGCGCAGAGACATGGACATTATCAAAACTGGATGGGCGTGCTCTTGGCTGCCGCGAGAGTAAAATTCTTCAAGTAATTTTCGCTCCCGTCTTCATTGACGGTGAGTGGAGGAGGAGATACAACGACGAACTGTACGGACTGTACAGCGACATCGACTTAGGCAAAAGGGTGTAGATCCAACGACTGAGGTGACTGGGTCATGTAGAGCAGATGAACACCAACGCCCCGGTCCGAAAAGTCTTCGAATCTGCCTCCGAGAGACAGCGCAGTAAAGGAAGACCGAGACGCGGCTGGCGCACTAGTTATGCACAACTCAGTATATATAGTATACCATCTTTAAAAGTAGATCCAAATTAAAAAAATAGAAAATTCCAAGTAAATTGCGATTATAGGAATGAGATGTTGCCAAGCTAAAATTCCAAGAAGTGTTCCCAAGCTTAACTATCATATCGGTGGGAATGCAATTATGTCCTTTATTAGTTTATATGTTATCTCATTTTATCTCATGTTCTGTTCCAATTTTTTTTTACATCCGCTCAAACATAAGTCCACCGACACAAGAAAAAAGAAAACGTACAAAATAACGAAAAACCACAAAAGAGAATGCGGGAAAAAAATAGAAAATTAAAGACTATCCATGTTTCGCATTTCCTTTCACTTTACATCCTTGTTTCTTACAAACTGAATATTGTGAATCCGGACTATGGCATTCAGTGAGGAAAAGGGAGTAAGAGTATTAACTTAAGTGCGTGGGTATCACTAACAATCTAACGGGTTTTGGTATTTCTGCAGGACTTTCAAAATGAATTCAAATTACAGAGCAAATGCAAAAAAGGAAAACCAATGTTATGTATAGGTAGTAAATTCAATGAAATATAATAGTTTCTTTGAAAGAGTGAAGTTTTTGTAAAAGCTGACTATTAAAACAATGTTGGTACATTTCAGACTTTAGTGTGCATTAATATTTCAGTCGACACGTTTTTTAAATCATGACTAATGATTCGTTGTTGGTAAAGCCCTTAGTATTTTCGTCATATGTTACTAGCTTATGGACAATTGCAGCTTGAATTAAAATGTGTAAACAGTGTTCTCATTACGTTTTGCTAGCTTATGAACAATTCCAGTTAGAATAAACGTGTAAAGAACCAGTAGAATATTGATATTTATATCAAAACAGTTAAATTTTATGAAAAAAGATAAAACCAAACGACAAAACATTTATAAACGAGGATTAGATATGCCGACCGTAGAAGATCCAACATCAAAAGTCCTGCATTAAAACCAGCAAACAACAAACTGCAGCAATTCAAGCAATGCAGTACAGAAAGAGATCCCGTGAGAATACTCAGAAAGTGTTAAGGAAGGTAACATATATAATTTTCGCTTATAAGCGAGTATTCATGTGCTGAATTAAGGAAACAGAATAATCAGAAATTCAGTACTTCGAAACAAGAATGGAAATAAAATGCAAGACATAATAGTCATCGACGTGACAATCACAATCAGGGAACAAAAAGTTAAGGCCATCATAAAAAGAATTTTTAAAGGCCAAGGAAATAAAATCATCAGGAGCAACATAACTCAGACCAAAGAAGCCAATATAATCATAACTCACCTAGAACGAGTACCAATAAAAATAGGAAACATACAAAATAGATAGGAAACCAATAATATCGATAGTCAGTCACCAGTCAGGAAATCTGAGTTCATATCAACAGAATAATTTTCAGCACAGATTGAAAGTGCCGAGTCCAAGCTGCTTCCAGTTTCGCACGCTAAGTTGGCTGGGGTCCCCTTTCACTTGCGTGCGCCACCTGACCCAGCCATCCCCGTCTTTGGATCTTCACTCTTCTGGTAGGGTCGATGTCGCTGTACAGTCCATAGAGTTCGTTGTTATATCTCATCCATTTTTGATAACGTCCATGCCTCTGCGCCATAGAGCAGGTCCGGGATAATTAAGGGTGAATTTTGTTGTCCGAGAAAGGACGTTGCTACTCAAGTGCTTGCCGGCATTCATCATCGAACCAGGGGTTTCGTTGTGGTGGACGAGTGAAACACAGCACCTCAGAAGCGGCATCTCTGATGGTGTTTTGGCAGTGTTAACATTGGTCTTCGATGCTTAATGCTGGCGGCAAGGGACTTTTTAAGAGAGACTCGATCGAAAAAGGATTTGGCGATGTCTTGTGATTGTAGCTGTCTGATGTCCAAATTGAAAACAGTATTTGCTGCTCTTGGTGTAGTTTGTGATATCCGCAACCGTACCTTGACTACAAAAAGGACATACATAATACTAGAGGAGTGTCTTGCGTCGATCGCAATGTGATCAATCTGGTTGACTGTTGATTGAGTTCTCCAAGTCCCCTTGTGTATATCGAGAAGTGGTTGCCGCGTGCTAGCTACAACAATATTTCGCCCCGGCGTAAGGTCGATTAGCCTGAATCCGTTATCGGGGGTGGTGTCGTGCAGGCTGTAGTTTCCGATCGTTCCACCAAAGATACCCCCTCTGGGCTTTTTCTTCTTAGTGTTGAAAAATCAGTGCTTTTTTGCTTTAAACTTAATCCTATTTATACAAATTTATTGCTAACTTTGCATAACTTAAATAAAAACTAACAGCTATCATACAATTTGCTTATTCGACAATAATTTTAATATCGTACCACAAAAAAAATTTTCACGACCATATGGCTCGAATTTCGTCCAATCAACCTCGCAGTGAATGCACCTGGTATTTGTTTTGCGTCTGTGGGTACAAGGCAAATTGTTTCGGCGACATTGTTCGTGACGTATTTATGTTCTAAACACTACTAATAACACCACTTAACGGGCTATTACATATGTATACCTAGGTATATAACATAAAGGAACAAACCGATTTTGCACAGATAACACTAAATGACGTGGTTACTATCTCCAGTAACCAGTAACAGATATAATTATTCATATTACGAAACCACTAGACATAATTAATTTACTAAGTGGCGTTTTAATGCCCACAGACAAACTTGCCATTATACATACACAACTACTTAAAACAGAACTTATACATATATCAATACGAATAAAAACTCATACCCAGAGAAAGAATAAAGAAAAGAGTGATGTTGTAGGAAAAGCATCAAAATGGCTTTTCGGTACAATGGATGAAGATGATAGAATAAATATTGAAACCTATCTCAAGAATATAGAAATAAATAACCATAATTCAGACATTTACACCGCAAATTAACAGAACGTTTAGAGATCTTAAAGAAATAATCAAGAGAAATAAAAAAATAATTTTGCGACAGTCAAACAATAAATCTAGCAGAACCATTGAACAGAGTTTGTTTTACAATTAGCTTTTTAAAGTACAACTAATAAAAAACAGAATACACCAAGATAACATTGCATCAGCGAGACATGATATATTACATTCGAACATTTTTAAAGATGAAGAAATATAATAAAGATTTAAGATGAAAAACACTAAACTAAACATTACTTAATATAAACGAATTTAAATTGAAATATATTGTACCAATTTCAAACAAAGAAATTATCATAAGGAATCAAATACAACAATATAAATCATAAGTATGAAGAATTAAAATACTTAAACGGATTAATTATTAATAAACATTGTATTTTCAAAATAATTGTAAATTGAATAAAAGTAACCAAACAAGAATCATTTTGTAAGACGACGAAACGATTTTAAAAAAATGCAAATTATCTAGATATTACTCAAAATTTTGAAAACAAAACTTTGAATGCAACCGGCAACAGTTTAGAAACTGCAAAATATAAATTCAAGACTATTATTTGTCAAATATAAAAGAAATTTTACAAGACCGTTTTTTTATTCTCCAATAAATGAAAATTGTACGAATTTTACCGACAAAATAACGTTAGATGATATTATAATAAAAAATAAAAATAACATTAATTAAATTTCTGAATTGCAATATAATCATCAAAATGTATCATATGGACTTAGTTTTAGCTTTGTCATAATTTTGACTGTTTTGGTAAAAGTAATTTTAATAAATTTTAAACGACAAATACTCATCAACACAATCAGGATGATTTTAAAATAAAGAACGGAGTAATTGTGTACAAGTCCGCATATTTAACGTCTACAAAAGCAGATTCTTTTTAAAAGAAATAGAAAATACCAAGAGATCAAATTCAAATGAGATGTTCCCAAACAAAAATTCTCATAAGTGTTCCCAAACTTTGCTTGATGTACTTTTTTTTATAATCAGCGCTCAAGGGGTTATTAGCACCCTTGAGATGATTACACACAAGTTAGGGAGGAAAGAAAGAGAGAGACGGGTTTTGTGGTTGGAGGTTTGAAGGGGCAGAATGCTACTGGCAATTTCTGAGGAGCACTGGTATTGAAAATAGCGATAGAAAAGGGTGAGACAAAAGACATTACGTTGGTGGTCGAGGGTGTCAATCGACTGTGTATTATTGGCATCGCCTAAAAGTTTTATCGCAAGTGCAAAAAAGTCTTAGGAGCACCTGGCCAGATGTGAGCATTGTACTCCAATTTTGGGCGGATGAAAAACTTAAATATTGAAGCCAAATCAGAGGGGGTGAAATATTTCTTACATTGCTTGAGGAAATCTAGACATTTTGCAGCATTTTTGGTATGTGGTCATTCCAAGTAAGTTGTTGTTGACACACATACCGAGTATGCAAAGTTTTTCAGTTTCAACGATGCAAGTGCCATTCATGAATAATGGCCGGGTATTTGAATTTCGGTTAGCGACAGTAGACAGCATTGTGTTTTGGAAGCATTAAATTTCATTCTATTGGTAGTTCCCCGATTGGTTATGCTGTTTATATCGGTATTTAATGAGCTTAAAATACGCTGCCGTTCCCGTTCTATAGCCGAAGAGCAGAGACATGAGTCCGGGAACGAATATGAAAAGCAGAGAGTTTGTTGTCAGTATAGGAAAAAATTGGATTAGAAGTAGCAGACAAGACAAGACAAGATGAAAATTAAAAAGAGTGCCGGAGACAGGACAGAGCCCTGGGGACACCAGCATTTATTTTTGGACTTGAAACCATCTACGACAACTTGAATTGAACGTTCCGAAAGGTAATTTCTAATCCACTGAAGAAGAGAGTCGTCGATCCCACGCATTTTCGACAAAAGAGCCTGATGCTAAACTTTGTCAAATACCTTAGAAACATCAAGTGCAACTATCTTGCTTTCGCCAGATTGATGTCAACTTTGGTGAGACATGCCATCAAGTCACAAGTGGACCTGTTGCTATGAAAACCGTACTGCCGGTCATTAAGAAGTTTTCGTGTTCTGAGATATTTCATGAGCTGACGATTTATCAGCGTTTCCATGAACTTGGAAAGAAGGGACATAAGTGCAATGGGTCTGTGGGAGGAGAGAGAAAAGAAGATTCGCCTTTTTAAGGGACGGGCTGAAAAAATGCTGTTTTCCATTTGCTCGGAAAGAGTCCTAAAGAGTAAGATTGATGAGAAAGCATATGCAGGAGTTTTGCCAGCGTAGAAGAACATCTCTTCAGAAGAAGGAGAGGTATACCATCTGGACCGGCGGATTTGTGAATGCTAAGTTCTTTAAGAACTCTTGCTACTACACGAGTGCGAAAGTGGGTTTGTCCCATTAAAGATTTGACGCACTCAAGTGTAGTGAGTATTTAGTTGGCATTATAAATGAGCGTTGGGATGGAGGATAAGGCAGAATTTCTAAAGTTTTTGAAGAACGACCAAAAATTGTTACTACCCTTGGGACATTTTAGTTTTTTTTGCTCCAGTATTTGGTTGTATAGGAATTTCACATGCTTAAGAACGGCGTTGCAGAAGGTTTTCCTCTGTCGGGTTGGTCTTATAGGACCGAAAAAACATACTCTAAACCTGACAGCCTCTTAACAGCTCGAGTACCACTCCTACCGGTTTGGGGCTTCTGTAAATAAAGCAGTGGTGGATAATTTGCTCACGAAGATGGAATTTTAAAAATAAAAAAGCTGGCCTGTATTTGCAGACGTGAATGTACGCGGAAAAGTGATTACTTTTTAGCCCTCTAATATTGGCTACATCCACTCTGAATTCCGTAGTCATAGTTACAAACAGCCATACAAAACACAAGCACCGACGATACTAAGCTAGGCCGTGGAGTTAAAATTGTTTGTCATTGGTTTACCGAATCAAATTGTTGTAGGTGTTATGTCCTTACAACAGTATGAAACAGTTCACCAACAAAATTGTCATTCACAACATCCAATCCGTCGGTTGTTACATACACCCATTCATTGCTTATGACGTATAACAGAATACAGCAACAGCAATGACTTTTTTGCCAGCAACGGCACTTTGACTGGGGGCAGGTGATGGGATATGCTCACACTACTGCTCACTACACTTGCACTTGCACTTGTATTGGGTTTTTGTTTTTCATTCTCTTTTCTACGAGTGTAAACTCGAGCGCCAATTTGAGGGGGATGGGAGATTTGTTGATTTTTTTTATATATATGTTTTTTTTTGTGTATATGCATGCAGATAGTTCACCGAGTATTTACGAGTGCACTGATGATGCGTGTGCACTTGTCGGAGGTCAACTCGGTACATAAATGCATATCGGTGGGAATGCAATAATGTCTACTATGCATAAAACTAGTCAATAAGTAGAAGTAAGCTAAGAATTTACTGTGCGTATTGTTTTATCTCTCGGTCTGTACGTTTCTCTTCGTAGACTAAACAAAAAGCGGTTTTTTGTATGATGATCGCGAAATCGCGCTTTCTTTGTCACGCAAGTTGAAGGGACCTCAGTCATCTTAATGTGCGAAAGTGGAGGCAGCTAGCAAATGATCAAGTTGGCTGGAGACGCTGGTTGACAGAAGCCCAGGTCCACTTGTCACACTATTAGGTGTGTTTTTTTGCATCTGTATTGGACCTTATTTCCAATCTACGAGTACATGTAAATAATACTAACAATTAAACCTATACCAACTAACTTAATGCTAACTATTTTGCTGGTTAAGAACAGAAGTGATCCAAGAAGCATTTTGTGATTATTGACATAAGTAATTTAACATCTGCACTGAGAATTCATATTTGTAACACAATCTCAAAAATACTCGTAAGACTATGTTAGAAAATTTATTCAAGAGCACTTGCATTACATCTGGACTAACTAATTTGATGACATACTCATACACAAAGTCCAAAAGTGCCATAACTCAAATTTTCTAAAAATGTTACCTGAATCATATATTTTCTTAACGCGGACAGCAACAATGTTGGCTGACCAATTGTTTCATAATAGCGATAAGTTGCAATGGACGTGAAAACATCTGTCAATGTTGTTTTTTTTGGAACCATTATATGTCAATACCAATGCAAATTTTTCCGAATGTTAATATTTAAAGTGGATAGCCGCTTAAAAGACAAACACATATTCTCATAAAAGCGCTTTGACTCTTAGAAAAAAAAAACAATTGTTTGCGGTACACACCAAGGACAAAAATCTAGGGAAACTGAAAGTTCCAAAGATTTTCGTCTTAGTCCTGGCAGTGTGATTAAAACATAAACTTACAATATGGTTTATACTATCTCCAAACGTTATAACGGACTCCGATTACAAATTAAACAATTTTTAATATTCGTTTTCAAAATCTTGTGTTGATACTATATGTATTTTCATTCCAACTATCACATAACATTTTTAGAAATATTGGATCACTGATACTGTTCTCGTAGGTGTTGGAGTTGCAAATTAGTTCCAGGTCATTTACAAATTTAATTTCATTCTTAAGTCTAACGAATCTGGTGTTGTATTCATTGATTTTTGATTAAAAGATTGTAATACAAAATATATTGTGCATAGAATTAAAACCGTAGCTGTCCTACAGTTGCGTTCTTCTCCGCTATTTCTGACTTTTGTGTAATCTGTGACCATGTACTTGTTGGCATCGATATCAATGGCGATTTTATTAAAGGTGATTCAGGTGTTTTTCAAGCGAAAGATTAAGTGTCTTCAATCGGATTGAGTTTAGCACATATAACAATCTCGTCCCTAACGCCCCTAACCGTTTACCCAATTTTCTTGATCTTATTATCGTCCCTGATCATGACTCACCTACAATATAAATATAACTAAATGTACTTAGTGTTTTATATTCAAAATTCAAATTCAATTCTATAGACATTGATGACGCCTAACTCTCCATGACCATTGCTTCTGGGTTTCAGTGCAGGTAAAGTGCTGATTCCAATGACAATGTCGACCCTACTGGAGATGTTTAATGAACATGTACCAATTAAAACGAAAACAAAGTTTCACTGTCCTCTGTTGTGATTAATTCAATGAAGTATCGCAACAATTTGCAAAGTAGAGGCAAAACGATGGCCTACTAATGCTAATTGGGAAGCATTCAAAAAAGCACGTACTCACGTCCCTACGTTCATCCAAAAACCTACCCTACAAAACTTAGTATCTTCCTGTCTGCCAAAAAGCTCTGGACCAACTTAAAGATGGTCTGTTTTTCCAAAGGCAATGATTCACAATATGACGTCGACCCTGAGATAATGAATAATTTTATCAAAGGCAGGGAACTCTCTGCAGGTAATTTTGAAATGAACCAAATTTTGGACTCAGTGAATTCTATATTTACATAGATAAGAGGATTTCAAAGGGTTTTGAATATGTTATCGCTATTAAGTGTACAAGAATATTGGTGAGGAAGATATGCCTATTCGTTATGTGAAACTTATTTTACCGCAAATTATTGTCTCACCAATATTATCAACTATGCAAAGCTACTGATATTTTCCGTTAATATTGGAGAATCGCAAGGGTTTTTTCTATCACCAAGAGAACAAAAGGCAATTCTGTTGTCAATTTCTAATCAATCATTAAGTCAAGGAGTTAAAAGGAGGCCCAACTCCTTTTTATTAACGAGCTGCCATTAGTCTGTACGCACACCTCAGTGTATTGCATTGTAATTCACTTTCCCAAATTAAGTTGCAAGTAGCATTCAATGAGGAGCGTACTCGGTTAACGAAACACTTGATTCCCGCATCTCTTGGATTTTCGCAACAGTAAAATTTCTTTCCTTGCTGACTCGAAAAGTGGAACTTCTTATAAAAGCTACTTCGATTAGTGAAACTTTTTTCTTACACATACGTATAAGGTAAAACCCATCTTTTGACGCTAGCAACGTATAGACCGGGAAATTAATGAAACGCCATAGCATTCGGATGCTTAAAATTTGTTGTAAAAAGTTACCCAACAGAAGTGAACTTGTATAAAATTTTAACAAAAAATAAAAGAACTTAAACTGTATCTGTCTAATTTTCCAAAAAACTCGCGGAGGCAATTTAAGTGTTTTCATACCCACTTGAGTGTTAAGTTCTTTTGTTACCTGCAAATCGAAAACAAAATAATTTTATTTAAGAATCACAATTTGCCACCTAGGAAATGCATGGGCAAGAGTTGATCTCTATACTATCGGGAAATTTTGGAATATATTAATGTCTTTTAAATGTAAATGCGCTGAGGGTGCGAGCTCAAATTATCTGCAATTATTATATAATTTTCTAATTTGCTAGACGAAATTGTTTTCAATAACTATATCTCAAACGAACGATTAATGATTGGAACAACAAAAACGTTAAACCCTCTGCAAATTGTGAGGACCCGGCAGAAAATGGCAGTTCTAATGAAAGTTAAGTTAAAGTTATAATACCTTTACTTAAAGTTAAAGCAGAAATTTCAGTTCCAGCGAAAGACATTTTAACTCTACAAAAAATAAAAGAACCATCACCATTTGGTTAAAGCACTTTTAGCGAGCGAAGCGAGCCACCCATCCCAAAAATTTGGTTCAATTGCGAAATTCAATTTATTTTTTTCTCTTTCAATAACTATGTTATATTTTTAAATATCTAGGTATGTTAAATTAAAATACAGCGTTGTTTTTTTTTCTACCACATCGAGATTTATTTTTATTAATGATATGCATATTTTATAATCTTTTAACCATTTTCATGAAATGAATGAATTTAAAATTAAGAAACAGCATTAGTCAAAAATAATGCTAAAAAATTTAAGTAAATCAAAGCGGCTTTTTTTTCTGTTATGCTTTCCATTCGGTTCATCTCTCTTCAACATCCAGCAGTAGTCGGTCATCATATTTGTGGTCCATCTTCCTCGGTATCTGTTCTCCATAAATTTAATATCTTGGTGGAAGCGCTCACCTTGCTCTTCACTTACGGCATCAAGAATCTCATGAAAGAAGTTAATATGAGCTTGCAGAAAATGTAGCTTTATACTTATAGGTATATTGCAACCCAGTTTATGGAAAATGTTGAGCATACGTTTCCTAAGAAATCTTTCATTACTCCTTTAAATGAATTCCAAGCTTTCTCTTCGGTTTTATTCATGATTTTTTTAAAGTTAGCGTCTTGCATTAACTTCATTATCTCAGCGCCAACAAAAATGCCTTGTTTGATCTTTCCATCCGATAAACGCTTAAATTTTTCACATAAGTACTTGAAAGATGGACCTTCTTTAGGTAATACCTTTACAAATTGCTCATAATACCTAACTTAATGTGAAGTGGAGGTAGCAGATTTTTTGAGCGATCAACCAGCGCCTCTTTTACAACATTTTTAGTTCTAGGTGTTAATGATGCTCTTTGTGGCTAATGGCTCTTTTGATAACTTTCATACAATTCTTCAATAGACTTAGAAATATTTTGTAGTTGTTTCCGTATAACATAACTTCCACATATGTAACAGAAGTAATCTGGAGAATTAACACATTTGCGAGAAGCCACTTGTCTTACCTATTACCACCCAAAAATCATAAAAATATCGTACCACAGTCGATACACGTAAATCGTAATATGATGTTAATCACGACAAGACTAATGAGGATGGATTAATATTTAAATGTAATCAGTACTGTTATGAAAGCATGCACTGTTGTCAAAGAAATTTGAAGTTAACGAGTAGTAATACTCGGAAATAATAAGAAAAATGAAAAAAGTGATTTATTTTTAAATTTTCGTGATGGAATTTTTTAATTATTTTTTTTATAGCTTAGTACCTAATACCTACCCAAATTGCAAATTAGATTTTTAGGGGAAAACCATCGCAGGCCTGTGTAATTGAAATTCAAATGTTGTAAGCATTTACGGCAGAAAGAATAAGGCCACATTTAGTCTAGTGACAAATTCTGGAATTTTACCTATTGTCATATTTCTGCTAAAATGTTTTACTTCTCAAGTGCATAGAGTGAAATAAAGCCAAATCGAAAAAATAGCCGATTTAGCCTAGTTTCGCTTCGAAAAACTAAATTAAGCAACATTTTTCTAATTTGGCCTTATTTCGTTGGGCCTTAATTCACGTCACCCTGTGAAATGGAACTCCATTGTGATATGAAATAAGGATATTATGAAATTTGGCTTACTTCCTTTTTAAAAGTGAAATAAAATCAAATTTGCAATGCCAATAAGACCAAATGCAACTTAAACACAGTAACTAGAAAATTGGGGAAACAATGGAGGCCTTGCTTCGAAAAATCGAAGTTAAGGGCGCCTGGCTGACAGTTGTTGACATACCCTTAGCGGTGCGGCGAAGTCGCGTGAGCGGCTAAACCCTGCAAAGAAGAGGGTAAATTCATTTTAGCAAGCGAAGCGAGCCATCCATTCAATTCACCCTCAAGGTGGGAGATGGGCCCCATAAATAATTTTAGTTCAGATCTTGTAATCATTTGCGGCAGAAGGAAAAAGCCACATTTAGTCTGGTGATGGAAACAGTTTTGTGACATATTTTGGACCTTTACGTATTATTATATTTCTATTATAATGTTCTCGGCTAGAAGTTGAACTTTTATTATTATTATTGTGGAGATCTGTAACTCCCGATAATGATCAGCCAGACGCAGTTATACTTAGCGATAACGTCGAAGATTTACAGAACGCCTTAGATTCATGGAGAAATGCGCTAGAGAGAAAGGGGTTTAAAATAAGTCGTTCAAAGGATGTCTAGTGGAGTCACTAAACGCGATTGCATTAGATCTACGCGTATAAGAGGAAGTCTACATATAAAGAATTCGGTAACCGAACAGCTCGAGGCGAATAGAATAAGTTGGTATTGCCACGTTCATAGAAGATCTGCGGAAAATCCGGTTAAAAAGGCACTATCAACTACTGTCACTCCAACTCTAAGAAAACGAGGTCGGACAAAGAATTCATGGATTACTCAGATGGCAAATGCGCAACAACGCCTGGGGCTAACCACTGAAGCGATCCAGGACCGAGCATTATGTAGACGCGTACTGCGGTCTGCGACATTAGCCAACCCCATAAGTGGAGCAGAAGCGATGCAGTAGAAATGGGAAACTCGTTACGCATAAGTTCGTATAACGATGAAAGCGCTAATAAAAGGATAAGAAGATCAGCCAGCTGCAGGTACACACACTGATCAGGCACATACTTGAAACACACACATATCTTACGCAAACACTTGTCACATGCACTTGACATGCACGCACTTGACATGCACGCACTTGCTGGGAGTCAGTCTTTGAGTGACCGAGAAGGTAGAAATACGTTTGGTTTATTGTGTCAATAAATGTGGTAACATAAAATAAAATAAATAATTGCTTTTGAACTATTGAGTGTAGTCTTTAGTTTGATTCGGATAGACCACGGGTCATTACATTGGCGACGAGGTAAATTTGCTTATCTTTTAAATATGAAAAAAAAAAACAAAAATAAAAATGACAAACAAATATTGCAGTAAAGATAACATGAGGAAAAATAGATGAATCATAAAGCGTGCAGCTGCCATTTAATTGGTAATTTCGAACAGTACTCGTACATTCAATTGTCACGCATTTAATTGCGCGAAAGAAAAAAAAAAAGACCTGTCACGTATTAAATTGCGAGAAGAAAACGGAAGAGGTGAGACATTAGATTGTCACGCATTAAATTGCGAATAAAAATGTGTAATTATTGTGTTGCAGGGCAAGCGTGTTGAAATGAGTGGCTCAGGAGTAGCACCATTTCTCTGCGAGGTTATCGAGAAAGCCTTGATTCGATCAGAGTGGGAAAAGTGGCTCCGGGCATTTACTCTATATCTGGAAGCAGAAGAGATCACTGATCCAACAAAGAAAAAGAACAAATTACTACATCTGGGTGGTACACAGTTTCAAGAGGTAATCTATAACATGCCAGGGGCATTATATCAACCACAGAATGCAGAGGACCACACCGATGTCTTCAGGGTACTCGTTGACAAGCTGAATAACTATTTCTCTCCTTTAAGAAACTCCACGTTTGAGAGGCACTTATTTCGCTCGCTGAAACCTGAACAAGGAGAGGGATTGAATAAATTTGTTTTGAAATTGCGAAATCAGGCATCAAAGTGCCAATTTGGGAAACAAAAGAACAGATCTTGGAAATAAACATAAAGGACAAACTTATAGATGTGTGGGCACCTAGAGACCTAAAAAAACATCTATTAGAAAAAGAGCATGCATTAGCAGAGATCATCGAAATGTGTCATGTATATGAAGAAATTAATAACGAGTCGGAGGCCATGATGCTGCCCATTACTTCCATGAGCATCAACCGTGTTGTTTCCAATGGTGAGATTAGGTTCACAGGAGAAGGCAGCAAATGTGGGTCTCGCAAGCATTTAGCAAGTAGTCAAATTTGCCCTGCTAAAAACGCTAAATGCAACAAGTGCAATTTTATAGGACATTTTGCGTTAAAATGCAAAACTAACGCCAATAAACGCAAACAAACCGAATTTTGTAACACAGATGCAAAACAGCGCAGACTTCAAAGCTTCGTTTTGTGGGCGAAGAAAAGTGTGATGACACTACGGATTTCAGGAACACAACTGTTTCAAAATATCTGAAAAGGAAGATCTTACAAGTGAAACGGGTGAAATAATTAATTGCTTTATTGGTGGTCGTGTAGTTCCGATGCTGATAGATTCAGGGTCTCGTCATAACCTTCTTAGCGAGAAAGATTGGGAGAAACTTTGTAGGGAAGGAGCTGACATATATAATCTTTGGACGAAATCTGAAAACCAATTTCGAGCTTATGCCGGAAATGACTTTCTTAAGGTAAAAACGGTTTTTGAAGCGACAATAGGGGTCAATAGAAACACTGATTTGATTTCTTCGGTCTATGTAATTGAGAACGGAAAACAATCGCTTTTGGGTCGGGAAACTGCCATTAAATTGAACGTCCTAAAACTAGGACTTGATGTCAATCGAGTCGATAACCTGCAACCATTTCCGAAAGGCATTACTATTCTATCAATCAATGAGTTAGTGAAGCCGGTTCAACAGCCATTGGGAAGGGTTCCAGCAGCTCTAGAAGAAAAAGTGGAGGCTAAATTGATGAAGGCAGTTGCTCAGGATATCATAGAACGGGTCTCGGGACCGAGTCCCTGGATATCTCCTATTGTAATTGTTTTTAAAGAAACCGGGGACATAAGGCTATGCATTGACATGAGGCGGGCTAACCTCGCTATATTAAGGGAAAATTACCCACTGCCAACGTTTGACTCGTTTATGACCAGATTAAAGGGTGCGAAGTGGGTTTCGAGGTTAGATTTGGAAAGCGCTTACCACCAGTTTGAATTAGATGAACGAGGTCGAGAAATGACGACATTTATCACATCGAAAGGGATATTCGGATATAAACGATTGTTATTTGGAGTTAATTCGGCCCCAGAGATTTTTCAGAGGCAGATGGAAAATATCTTGGCCGGGTGTAAGAATGCCTTAAATTTTATAGATGACATTGTAATTTTTGGTCTAACCGAGGATGAACATGACGTTAACCTTAAGGCTGTGTTGGAAGTCTTCAAGGAGTATAATGTGGTGTTAAACGAGAATAAGGGTGTCTGGAAAGTTAAGAACATGAAATTCCTGGGACATATTTTGTCCACAGACGGGATAGATCCAGACCCTGAGAAGGTTAAGGATGTCCTAGAATTCCGACCAACATCCAGCAAAGAAGAGACAAGGAGTTTCTTAGGGCTGGTGACATACCTTGGTAAATTTATCCCTGGTCTTGGGGATATAACAGAGCCGCTCCGGAAGATTATAAAGAAAGATGTTAAATTCGAATGGGGGCAGAGCCAGAACGATTCTTTTCAAAAACAAAAGGACAGTTGGCAAGAATACTAACTTTAACGTATTTCGATCCAAAGAAGCGAATTCGATTAATAGCCGATACTAGCCCAGTAGCTTTAGGCGCTGTGCTCTTACAATTTGATTTTTCCCCCATTATATATCATTTGCGAGTAAAACCTTGTCTGAGGTCGAAAGGAGGTATTCACAAACAGAAAAGGAGAACCTTGCGTTGGTTTTGATTTTATTGTTGTTGATTTTATTATTACTTGGCGGGTAAAGAATTCGAATTGGTTACAGACCATAAACCATTAGAGGCAATTTTTAAGTCAACGTCGAAGCCTCCAGCCCGCATTGAACGATAGGTCTTGAGATTGCAGTCCTTTAAATTTAAGGTCGTATATCAACCGGGAAAATTCAACATTGCAGATTCGTTTTCGAGATTATGCAGAGGGGAACATCCAGAGACCTTTGAGGAACAATGTGAACGGAACATTTGCGCAATAATCGAAAGAGCTATACCAAAAGCACTGACCATAGCTGAAGTAGTAGAGAATGCTGGCGCAGATGCGTAATTGATGGAAGCAATAGAAACAAAAAAAAAACACTGTGGCGCTGGCAGCCCGGTATGGGTCATGGCCTAGCTTCTTGACACTCATTTGTGTTGCTCATGTTGTCATTTTTGTCACATCTGAGCGGGGCCTACAGTTTATTGCCGAGTCCGAACGGCACTCCTTAGAAGCTTTTTCGTAGGCAATTTTACTTTCGGGAGTTTGCCATTGCCCGCCGAAAGGGTGATGGCGATTTGAATAATTGGTGTTGACCCAGCCAGGAATCGAACCCAGACTGTCCATGAGCTAACTATCGCGCCATCGCCATCGCCATGGAAGCAAAAGATAATGTGAAAAATAATTCCTGGAATTCGAGTAACATCAGTCGATTTTTCCCATTTCGCCTTGAATTGTGTACATTGGGGAACATTCTGCTGCGTGGAACGAAAATCGTTATACTCGTACCTAATCCCTTGAGGTCAAGAGTTTTAAATCTGGCGCATGAAGGGCACCCAGGTGAGACAGTGATGAAACGTAGGGTTCGTTCGAAGGTATGGTGGCCAATAATTGACAGAGATGTGGAAAAGTTCGTAAAGGACTGCAGTGGTTGTTTGCTGGTATCAAAGCCGATACAACCAACCCCAATGAACAGACGCGAATTCCCTGATGGACCATGGCTATGTTTGGCAATAGACTTAATGGGACCATTACCGAACCATGAGCACATTTTCGTAGTCATCGATTATTACTCGAGATATCCAAGTTCCTTAAAAGGATAACATCAAGCGTCATCATTGAAAATTTGGAGGAAATGTTTTCAAGGTTAGGGTATCCGAAATCGATAACAGCCGACAACGGACGTCAGTTTGTGAGCGAGGAGTTTAAGCAGTATTGTGCAAACAATGATGTGCATCTTATGACGTCACCACCCTATTAGCCACAAGCTAATGGGGATGTACAACGTTACTCCGCACGGAACAACTGGAAAGACTCCGTCAAAGCTGTTGTTTAATCGCACTATCCGAGGCAAAATACCTTCGATCCATGACATCAACGAAGATATTTTAGACTCTGAAGCACGAGATCTGGACCTTATGAATAAGCAAAAGGGGAAAGAGAGAGCAGACATAGATCGAAGAGCCAAGGTCTCTGAGATAGGGGTGGGAGACAAAGTGGTCCTTCGAAATGTCATCTTCCCGAATAAACTAACACCGGCTTTTGACCCACAAGAGTTCGAAGTAATTGAACGGAAAGGAAGCCATGTTGTGGTTCGAGAAAACGGAGACGGCAAAGTATTTAGGAGAAACATTTGTCATCTCAAAAGAATACCGGCTTCTCTGGGATCAGATCCAATTTTAACTCCTAAACCTATTCTGAATTCCTTTAGCTCTTCAGGCGAAGATACAGCTCTCCCAGAGGTCGTCGATGACCCAAATACTAATCTCCCACAACTTCAGGAAACATCACAAGGCGAAGCAAGCGGTCCAGGGTTGAAGCTGAAGCTTAAAAACATGGGAGGGATGTGGAGATCTGTAACACCCGATGATGATCAGCCAGCTGCAGGAACACACACTGATCAGGCACATACTTGAAACACACACATATCTTACGCAGACACTTGTCACATGCACTTGACATGCACGCACTTGCTGGGAGTCAGTCTTTGAGTGACCGAGAAGGTACTCGTAGAAATACGTTTGGTTTATTGTGTCAATAAATGTGGTAAAATAAAATAAAATAAATAATTGCTTTTCGGAATTTGGATTTTTGAGTACGTCATAGATTGGAACATTTTTGAAGATAGATTTTATGAAAGGTTTCATACTATGTAGTTACTTAAGACATGAGAGATATCATAGTATGAAAGGTTTCATACTATGCAGTTACTTAAGACATGAGAGATATCAAGTGCTACGTTACAAGTTTCACAAATTGGAGGACTATTTCTACTTAGCAGGTGTTGATGAGTACCTGCGGTATGGCCAAGTCTTAGACGAACAAAGTTCGAGATTTTGGTTTTGGATATTTTTGTAGGAAACCAAGGCTGAGTTTTTTCGGGGTTCACTTTTTTGTAATGATGTTTGTATAGATTCCATTCGATTTGCTGTTTGTTTGTTAAGGATTTTTGTATATTTCTTTTAATATCTTTCAGGAGTCCACATCAACTTAATCTGTTTGGCATCATGATTATTTTATTCCTTATTTCGGAGATAAGGTGAGAATTGTTGCCTGGGTTGTTGATAGCTTTAATGACTGATATGCTGTCAGAGCATACAAAAATTTTCCCCTAATCTTCGTTGTTGTTTTGGCTGCTTGTAAACTAGCAAAAGCTTCTGCAGTGAAGATTGATGAAAATTCAGGTAGTGCACCAATGCTCAGGATGTAACCATTTTCATCTGTGACAGCGAACAAGGTATTGCCCTGAGATATTGATTCATCAGTGAAAATAAATTGCCAACCATTATTTTTGAATGTTAATGATATATCAGAGAATAATGAACGGAATACTGTACTATTGGTGTTATTTTTTCTGTGTTGGGTATTACTTAAAAGAGTTCTACATTTATTTATATCACTGGACTTGCTTAGGATATAAATGTCGTCTGCATAAAAACAACTATCTAAGAGTATATATTTGTTTAAGATAGTGCAAAAACCATCGAAAGCGGTTATAAACAGAACTACTGACAATGAAGATCCTTGGGGGATCCCGTTGTGAAAGGATGGCAGTTAGAAAATACATTGTTGGTTTTCGTGAAGAATTTTCTATTTGCAAGAAATGATTTTACATAACCGAATATTTTTTTCCAATACCCCATATTTTTAGTTTGCTTAATGCTATATGTAAGCCGATTCTTTCAAACGCTCTTTCGAATTCCATTGAGAGTACAGAGACATTGTTTCTAGAGGAGATGGCTTTGGAGATATAATAATCTAAACGAAGATGAGCATCAATACATTCTCTGTTTGGTTTAAATGCTACTTGCTTAGATGAAATAAATTTTTTTGTTTCAACAAACCATAGCAAGCGCTTTGCAACAATCTTTTACAAGGTTTTTGATAAACAAGCAATGAGAGATATAGGGCGATATCCTTCAACTGAATTTCTATCCTTGTTTGGCTTAGGGATGGGAATTAACATTGCAGTTTTCCAACTTTGTGGGATGACCCGGTGTTGAGTATATTATTGTACAACTGAATAACTCTTTCTTTAAAAACCACTGGCAGATTTTTAAGCATTGGGTAGGATATTCTGTCTCTACCAGGAGTTTTGCCTTTGGCTTTATTTAAAGAAGATTCAAATTCTATCAATGAGATGGGAAGATCGATTCGCCGAGCGGAATGATTGTTTCTGGTGTCACAGTCACTAGGGGAAAAGTTGAGGAATTCATTTTTTTTTATATTAAAGGAAGAGTGAAAATTTTAATCGTTGAAGAACTCAGACCAAGTTTGGGAAAAACAATTCGAGATTCTTGGTGGATCTAATAAAACTTCATTCGGCGATTTGATGCCTGATATAGTAAAAGATCTGGGGTTCCCTGTAAATCGTCGAATGTTTTGCCAAATTTTGGCTGAGGAGGTATCGGGACTTATGGTCAATGTAAATTCCGCGAAATTTTTAGTCTTACTATCTTTAAGGATTCGTCTGAATTTTGCATTTGATTTTTTATAGAAAATTGGGTTGGCTTGTGAAGGTGGAATTTTGGAATTCTTTTAATGCTTTCATTTTTTCTTTACGGAGGGCAGAGAGTTCTGGGTTCCACCAGGGAACAACTCGTTTCGAAAGTGGGGGGTTTGTTGAGACTGATTGACGGATTGAAGTATTATCAGCGTTTCTGATTGCTTTTTGAATTAATGCAGCTTCTTTGTTGGGATTAGTTGCTGGTTGTTTATCAGATAAGTAATCTGAAGGCATTTTCCTAAATGCCGGCCAATTTGCAAAGTTCGTTTTAAATTTGGGGGTTTGGGGAGTATACGTGGAAGTGTGATTGAGATATGTCTGGGTAATAATGAGTAGATGGTCGTTGTTGTGAAAGTCATTCGAGATTTTTCAGGTGGTTTTTGGGAATAGTTCAGGTGAAAACCAGGTAATGTCAATATGGGTGAATGTATTGTGAGTCGAAAGGTGTGTTGGTCAACCATAATTTAATAGAAGGAGATTTGCGTTAAGGAGAAAGTCTTCAAACATTTTGCCTTTTTATTTGCTGCCGGGGAGCCCCAAAGTGTACTTCACACGTTGACATCACCCCCGAGGATCAAGGGACATTTAGTTTGACTAATGATATTGTCAAGATCGTTTTTACATATGCTTTGGAGTGGGTGGGTGTATAAGTTAATATAATTTATTTTTGTTTGAGGCTGTAGTTCCAGAGCAAGAGATTGAATATTTGGGTTAAGTGGTAGGGGTGTATGTGGAAAGTTTTCCCTAATCAGTATACCTATGCCTTGTTTAGCTGCCGTGTTAGTGGGAAGATTTTTAAAATATCCAATGTAACCTTTAGGGGTAATCGAGTAACGTTAGATGGACAGTGTGTCTCTTGTATTGATATAATACTAGGCTTATAGTCTTTGATTAGAATGCTTAGTTCATCAAAGTTATTTAAAAAAAACCATTCATATTCGATTATAGAATACTAAGCGCCATGTATTTTGAGTGAGTATGAGATAAACACAATTGTTTCGTACCCGAAGCACGAGAAATGTGTTTACTAGTGGTTAGATTTGTAGTTTAAGGAGATTGTGAAGTTGGTATGTATAAAAAATTTGGTTGATTTACATATAGGTTGTTAGGATTTTGACTCTGTAATCCAGAGGCCGAGCCACCCGAGCTCTCTATAGAGTTCGATTTACTTGAACTTTGAGTCGCAGAGTCGGTATTTTGGTTATAAAGTGCGTTATTATATGTCGACATCGTCGTTCAGTTTTTTTGTTACATTTCAATTTTCACTATTATTTTTAAAATTCGAATTGTTCGATAAGATGGATTGGGAGAGAATTGATGATTCGTAGTTAGTGTTGGCGTGTGTGTGCTGGTTTATGTTTGAAAGGATGTTGGAGGTGGATATGTATGATATGGTTTGATTGGAAGAGAGTGAGTGAGATGAATTTGGATTAGAGCGTGTCTGGGATTTGTTTGTGTTGTCATTGTCGGAGTCAGATATTGTTAGATTTGGGGGGAATTTTTCGCTATTTTCTAAGTACTTGGGATTTGTTGGGTTTTGAGTTTTAGATTTTAGTGAAGTCGATGGGTTATTTGCAATAGTTATATTTAAAATTGCCGTTTTGATTTAAGATGATTCTTGGAGTTTATTTTGGGTCTGGTTGTTTTGTTTGAGCTCTTCAGCAAATGTTTCAAATGACGAGGAGGTTTGAGAAGGGCTCTGCTCCTTGTAAATACGCTTGGCTTCTCCCATGGTGTATTTGTTTGTAGTCTTTATTGATAGAATTTCTTTAGCCTGCAGGTAGCTTGGGCAAGTTTTTGATGAAGAAGGATGGGGGAGGGAGCAATTTGCGCACATGATGCGGGTGCATTTTTCTGGGGAGTGAGGTAGGAGACTGAATGAGTCGCATTTTGTGTTACCGTTGCAGCATTTCGTGGTATGGCCAAGCAACTGGCATTTTTTTCATCGCATGGGATTGGGAATGAACTCCGTTACTTTGGCATTGTAGAAACCAATTTCAATAGATTTAGGAGGGTTGAAGAGGTTAAATGTGAACAACATTAGTCCTGATGGTTTTTGCTTAGCTTTGTCATCAACTTTAGTATATTTATATACCTCTGTGACGCTTTGATTTTTCATTTCATCTATAATTTCGGTTTCACTCACGTTAATAAGGCTTGGTGCATATGCAATCCCTTTTGATGAGTTAAGGCGGTCATGGAGTTTTACTTCCACAGGACACACATTAGCTAAGTTATTTACTTTAATGAATTTATCAGCAATTTTTTGGGACTTAGCCATGATAAGCAGACTACCGTCACGAAGTAATGATATTTTTTCGTATTCTGTGCTTATATTATCGATTGCCTTTTTAAGGAGAAAAGGGCTAAGAGATGAAACTGGTTTGTCTTTATTTTTCGAAATAATTGTTACGAATTTAGGGTTTTTTTTTATTTGATATCAGAGGAAGGTCGGGATAGCTGTGGAGGTATATTTGATAAGTTCTTTGTTTTTTGCTTGGGAGGGTTAACACATCAGGGTCTGGATCCAGTTGCTGAAACGACACCCATCAATTCTGTTCGGCCCGTGGGCCATTTTTACAACTTTAAGAACACACTTGTAAGCTAAAGGGAAACAAGAACTGAGCTGGATAATTTCGGAACTAAATTAGATATAAGGACTGTAAACAAAATCGGTAATGGGTTTTATAAGAGTAATAAGAAAGAATGTTCAAGTGCGGCGAGACAAAGATTGTACCATAGAAATAAAGAATGTTTAATAATAGGATACTTTCGAAGACAATGTAGGACGAAAAATGTAAAAAATAGAAGGCAAGATTCTTTAAATATTGGCCAACATAACGATAAGCCATGTTAATGGATTCTGGCTGTAACCAAAAATTGATAACGGACAAAACATGGGGAATATTGAAACGGAAACAAGTACATTAGAAAAGTGTATTTTAGCTGTCTGATATACTGATATCGCCACCATATAGCTTCGCCAGCTCTTTGGCATACAGATTCTTTATACCTTATCTGGTGGCTATCACCTGTCCCTTCATTGCTAAATTCATCAATCTTTCTCATAAGAATTTCAATTCTATACATAAAAACCGCTAAAATGCGGTCCTGTGTAGTCGGTGCTCTCTGTTCTTCTAAATATGGGTGCAAACTTTAAAACAAACATCTCTTCAAGCTTTCTCTTGAGGAATCATATGTACTTTGTTTAAAGTAGCCCATCGCACTCCTTCTGTAATTTTTTTAATTTTTTTTAGCTGGTCTTCATATTTCGTATTTTGTGCACCCAATTTGTTATACCAGTATGTTAGCAGAATATTCTCCACAAAGTCAAGTTGGGTTTCCAATAAATTTCCCTGTTAACGACTGATTGCCTAATTTACTTTTCAACTAAACCATTGGAGGTATTTTTGATAAAGTCGCCTTGTTGGTTTAGTTATGCCTCGACTCACATTTTGATGGTGTTTAGTTGAAAAGATTTTATTTCTTAATCCGTCTCGGAGGACCAAAATGAGGATAACAATAAACTTGTTACCAGAAAGGGCAGATGGTGTAAAAACGTCCGTTGAATTCCACTTTGTTTGATTACGAACGCTTAAGGTTGCCGCATATATTTAGATGTCTTCTGACTATTAAAAAAGCAATTAATATATAGAATTAAAAAAAAATTTAAATTCCAGCGGTAGCTATAGTTAAAATTGTTCTAATGAATAGAAATTCCATGAAGGGACTCGATAATACAGTTCGTATTTCTGGCTACTACCCTTGATAACTAAGCGATCCACATGTCGACGCACTTTATCATCAGATGATAGTTTAACTTCAAGCATACAGTCATTATCAATTACTTGTTTTTCCTTGGGTCAATTTATTTTTCAGTAATCTCGAGATCTCCTTATCCAAAAAAACGTTGCCATCTATTTGCCCACGAAGACTGCTTTCTGGTAACTAAGAGGTTCGACAACTTTCGCAACAAATGCAAATCCTTTAGAGATAACAAAATTGGTTTGTTTTCTAACTCGTAACCTAAATTTTATATTTTTAGAAGGGTTATTAGATATGACCACTCTCAGCTGAACCTTATCGATATTTAAAATTGCTTCTGCGTCATATACAGTTCGTTCTCTATTAACCCAACTCTCGATTAACTCAACTCCTCGGTTACCACAACACCCAAACTTTCTCATTGCTGACGTGGTAATTTCAACTTTTTAAAAATTCTACCTCGATAAGTGCAACTTTTAGTTTATCACATCTTCTTGTTTTCACTTGTCTTTTAAGTTTCTCCACTTTGTCGATTGAATAAATGTATCTGTTTAGGGCAACTGTGTTCTTAGTAAGTTTCATAAATTGTCTTTAGTAATCGGCAATGTTTCAGTTTTTTCAAGAATGGGTGTTACTAAAAACAATTGCGAAACCATCAATTAAAGATTAAAGTAACATTTTACAAGTCTATAATCCGCAGAGAATGCAATAAGAAAATTTGTTTCCAATAGTGACTGTGGATCGGGAAAAAGTATAACCTTAAAGGAGTGTGAATATCCCAGGATGGAAAAAGCTTTATACAAATGGTTCTTGAATGAAAAAAATTCGCTTACTGAAAATTTGTCAAATTTAGAAATAAGGTCAAAGAACTTGAGTTGTCCCCTAATCAAATATTTCTACAAATCAGATGAATGCGGGTTATTCTACCGGCTTATGCCATTCAAGAGCCTTGTAGGTTTTAAAGAATCCTCATGGTCGGAAAGCAACTAAGGAGATAGTTACGTTCCTCGCTTACACTAACGCTTCTGGTTGACACAAAATTAAGCTGTTCGTCACCGATATATCCACGATCTTTCAAAAATTTTGACAACAAACCCGTCGCGTACAAAGCTAATAAAAATGACGTTAGCATTGGTAAAATTAGAGTCTTTCTAAGATCCAAGGGCTTTCCAAAAAGGCGCTACTGCTTCTTGATAAGGCCCCTTGTCATCCCAAAGACGGTGAAGTAAAAAGTGATGACGGCGTAATAGTTGTAATGTGTTTTCAGCAAATCGCACGGCTATCCTTCAACTCATGGACCAAATGGGCTGCAGAAAACTCAGTACCAATAGATCAAGTATCGAATCTGCAAAAATTACGTTAAATAGCTTCGTTGAAAAATGCATAATCAAACATAAATATTATACTTTTTTAAAAGCAAATAGTACTTGTGTATACATAAATACAATAGAAAACATACTTCTTCCTTATATTTTGATGAATTTATTTGTTGTTTCTTTTTTTAGAACTATAACTGACATAAATAAAAAGTTGTTGCATCAACTTAACAATTAAGCGTTCTCTTTTCCTAATTATTTAATAACATGGTTTTAGTCACAATTTAAGCTTCATAAATTTGTTGACACGGTTGTAGCAACAATCTCATTCATTGCAACATCTCCGGACTTCTATAAGTTGAGATAATCGAGAATGGACTGTAGGTCTATTTGTTATCTATCATGTCCATTTTTCTGTCAACCGAACTCTCGAAAACATCATCACACAGGTTGTAATCTCCTTTATTTCCATCGCCTCTACGAGTTTGGTCCATTACCAACTAATTGGATTTAAAATCTTTTTCGTTATAGTCGAATATTTTAACATACGCATAATCTGGTTTTGCCGTGTTTTCTTTAAAATTTAAGTACTAACCGAAGCCTTCATTAAATAGTTCACCCATCGATTGTTGTACTTTATTAATGATTTTAAAAAATGGCGCTTTGTCCTATTAGCATAGCCAACTCAAATTCACAGTGGACAGGGTCAACAGGCACCAAAACTCTCTTAAGGCCTCGGACATATGAGAACCTTTGATCTTCTCCCTTGGCGCAAGCAGCTCAAAAGACAGAACAGTCTCGTGAATAATTAATTTTGTTCGACTTCGGAAATTCTTTTTTGCAGTTAATGTTCTTACGAAGTCTTTCATACTTTGTGCACTTCATTGTGTTTTGAACTCATTAAATTTGGCTCTGTTGTAATATAAAAAACAGAGAGTACTATCGTCAGCAAAGAAATATATTGGATCAGAAAAAGCAGTTCAGAGATCATTAATGAAGATTAGGGGGAATGTCGGAGAGAGAACAGAGCCCTGGGACAAACCTGCATTAATTAGTGAATATTAGACTTGAAAATATTCATTTGATTTGAATTTGAATTAAACGTGACCTGTTTTCTTGCACATTTTTCTAGTTTTTCTTTAAAAAATAGATTAAGAAAATGTTTAACGTTTCCTTGCGACTAAGATATTAAACATAATTCGATTTTACGTATACTCTTAGCAACAACGCTTACGATGTGTTCCCAAGCACATAGGTTGTAATTATTATTATATAATTTTCATATTGAAGCATTTATAAACAGTTAATTTAAATAAACATATTTTTTCAGGTTTTCTTTTTGAAAAAAGAAATCACTTTCACACAATGCACATTTCAAGGGATATCAATACGGAGAATCAATTAACGCCGTTGCAAAACTTTTTCTATGGCACTAACATATTAGTAACCGGCGGAACAGGATTTTTGGGAAAAAGCAAGTGGTTCCTATTTGTTGATTTTTTTTTTATAAATAAAATTATTATGTTGTTATAGTTTTGCTGAATAAATTGCTTACATCATGCCCAGGAATCGAAAATATATACATTCTCATACGAAGCAAGAAGAATAAAGATGTACACACAAGAGTCGAAGAAATCTTCGACGATCCGGTATGTTTTGTTATATTTTTACATATGTACATATACATACATACATTTATTACATACAATATCTTTCTTGCATTAACATTATTTTTCTAATGGTGCAATTTTCAGGTACTTAGTTAATACAATTGTTATTTTAGTGGGCGAGTGAAATGAACTCATTTACGAGTATACGGTATTTTCCGGATAATGTGTCGTAGGCTTTAGGGGGAAATTTATTAACACAGTCTACGAAAAAAATATCGTTTAGTTATGTATTTTATATCCTTTTGTTCAAAGATATGTAAGCACATACTTGTGTTATTAATTAAACGCTAATATCTGGGTTAAAAAACATTTTACTTTTTATAATTTTTATTTTATGCAAATAATCTAGTACGTGGTCCCTTCATCCCTTTTACAGGTTATAAAAAAAAATATTTTTTTTAAAAATGTTTTTGGGATTTACATTGTGCAGTAATTAGCTTATTCCAAACCATCTGTTCAGTATCTAATTAACACTTCTCTTCTATTGGGGTCATTTTATGACCCAAAAGGATTACAATCTAATATATTTTTATTAAGAGTCGCTTTTTTTCAATTCTTTCCTACTCAGTGCACGAATTTTAACATATTTTAAATTACTTCAGTCAGTTTTTTTACAGTTATATTCCAGACATAATTTTAGGTAAGTGTATACACATGATACGTTCTAAGTACTACAGATATATAAGCAGGCTTTTGCTCGTGTTTTCCCGATTAAAACATATTTGTTTGTCATTGCATCGTTTGTTTTTGTCGAAAAAGTTTATTCTTCGACATATTCGTAGTTGTATTTTCCTGTCACAGAAATACCACCTTGATCAAAAAGTTCCCGGATGTTCCCATTCCGAAAATTAAAAATACAAGTTTATTCATCTAAATGTATATTCTCCCCTTCAAAATAATCCCCATCGACTGCAACACACTTATGCCAGCGCTTGATCCAATCCTCGAAACATTTTTTAAATTCGGTGCTTCCTGCGATTTTTTCTATTACTTCCTCTCGGTTGCTGAAACGCATTCCCCGTAGTGGTTTTTTAACTCGATTGAACAGAAGGAAGTCACAGGGAGCCAAATCAGGTGAATTCGGTGGCTGTTGGATGGTATTTGCTGCATTTTTCGTCGAACAATTACGAATAATGGTGGCACTGTGCGACGGTGCGTTATCATGGTGCAAAATCCACGAGTTTTCTGCCCACAATTCTGGTCTCTTTCGGCGAATTGCTTCACCAAAACGTCTCATAACGCCCAAATAATACTCTTTGTTTACTGTCTGGCCTTCTGGCAAAAATTCATGATGCACTACACCGTTGTATTACCGTGAGCATTGCCTTCTTTATTGACTGAAAACGACGTGGTTTTTTTTGGTCTCGGTCATTTGGTGAACGCCATTCACTTGCCTGATGTCTGGATTGCGTGTCGATCTTTAGAGAATCATTGCCGCAACACTTTTCCAACATTTCCAACGTTCGCGCACCATTAAACGCAAAAAATTTGTACGCAAAATTTTACACAAGTTCGTTGATGCAAATTTAAATTCACTTCTAAAATTGTAAAAAATCGCCAACACACACAGAGATAGATGTACTCTTGGCTACGTAACTTTTGTAAATGTCAAGCTATGAAGCTAAGATTTAGAGGAAATATCAACAACAGATGTACCAACTTAACAAAATAAAACAGAACTCAAATCGGAACAATGGGAGCGCAACACGGTTATTCCGGGAACCGGAAGGTGGTATAAGTGTATAAAATATGGCTGAAGAAAACAGAGAACGGAAAGTTGGAGTAAGTTTTTTTTCAGTACAAATATATGTATGTATGTATGTATGTACAATTTGGCATATTATTATTTCATGTTACCTAACCATGCCATTTACATACAAAGATACACCATATGAGTGGAAGTGAGATTGCTGCGCTTCTAGACCGTGCTGAAGATGAAATTTATGACGACTTTGAAGATGAGGATAGTGATGGTGGTAATGAGGACTACGAACTAGAAGTGGAGGACGAGAATGTTTCAGACGATGATATTCGGAGTGATAATAATGACATAGAAGAGATATCTGGGAATCTGACTGAACATTTCAGTAAAGATCGTGAAGTGGTAACAACACCTCCCGGAAATTGGCTTTTTCGTGCGACAACTGAACAGATTATTCACCAACGCACTGGTGTTACATCTTTTGCTGTTCACCACATTTACGGAATAAAAGATGCTTTCTCGTTGCGTATGACACATGCTATGAAGAAAGATGTTATCCGTTTTAGTAATATGCAGGGGAACAGCGTAATCGAAATGAAATGAATGAATTCGAGTCCGATGCATACTTGGGTCTTTTGTTGTTTATTGGTATTTAATAACCACAGTCATACAAACATATGTTACATTTTGTTCGTTTTTGTTTCATACGGTGAAAGTATCAGACGTTTGTGGAATGAACTTCATGGTCGTCCAATGCTAGGTCAGAGGCTCATGGAGATAAACTTGCACCGATTCGTGACTTTTATGAAAAGTGAACTGAGAATCTGGAAAATATGGCATGAAGGCATGGACAGCAGCCGATTCAGTGAGTGCATTTTGCTTGAAAATTCAAATTTACTTTGGACGAACTGGGGGAGCACCTGAAAGAAACCAGGGTGAACGAGTCGTTTCAGATTTAGTATCGGAATATCGTGGAAGAAATGTCACAACTGATAATTTTTTTACTAATCATAATTTAGCATTAGAATTGCTCAAACGAAAAATAACTCTTGTGGGACAGTTCGAAAGAACAAGAGATTTGTACCAGATTAACCTACTGCTTAAGAGCTCGGTAGGCTTCCAGTTTTTTCGAGAAAATTTTTCTTCCATGGGAAGGGAACAGTTGTACAGTATATACTACAAATAAGTCACGTTGATAAGTACTATGCATCATATTCATAAACTCAAAGAGGCACATCCGAAGAAGATTCCAGAGATAATTGAATCTTACAACTCAACTAAGGGCGGTGTTGACAAGATGGATCAAATGGATCGCACATATTCATGCAAACGACATGGTAAGTGTTGTTCGGGCGTGTATTGTTCGACGAAACTGTCTTCCTAGAGCCGAAGCTTCCACTGGCATCGTATATATCCGAAATGAGGAATCAATATCATCGTAATCATCGCTACCATCTGCTAAAAAATTCAAGGCTAACGCTGCGAGTTTTGCCCTCCAAAACATGAAAAGAAAATTTTTACTATACGTAGTGTCTGCAATAGCCAGTATTCCAACACATCGTCAAAGCACAGTTATTACTACCAATTATTGAGAAGAACATATTTTTATGTATTTTAATTTTGTTCATTGCATTGTTCAAAAATAAATGTGGGTCATTTTGTGACCCGAAACGTAATACGTGCAATTTTATTCTAGCAGAACAGAAGGGTTAATTCTTTAGGTCATTTTAAAGGCTTTGCCTAAAACGTCGTTTGGATGCATTTGCCTCCTCATTCATGCGCCTTTTTCTCAAAATATCTTAATTAACCTCCCCTTGAAGTCTTTGACACATTATTCGCAACCATATGCATAAAGGGTGCTTACCACTCTACTCGTATGCGGTGGGGCATTATGGTCTTGTAAGATGTTCTTCCATAAATCTGTCCATTTCTAATGGATTTTCTTTCGCAAACTTTCAATAAAGTCAACTAGTACAATATTTCTTATTGGCCATTTTTTATTTATTTTTAATAGAATTTTATAATTTTATAAAGTTTTCATCGTTGCTGATTTATCGGCATAAACCAGTGACTTTACATAGCCCAACAGATGATAGTACAACGACGTGTCCATTACCTGAATTGACTGTATTGCCAAATTACGTTTTCAACAAAGCGATGTTCCCTTGGTTGCATGGGGTGGAGCACCATCCAGTTCGAACCACAGTTCGTCCACACTGATTATCGCACTATACTGGTCTCTATTGACAGAAACTTGCGCTCCGGTATCATTTTTGTGTACGGTAAATTTTTCTAGATGCAACGGTATCTGGTGAACTTCCAGAGGATTGTCCTCGCTTTAAATACAATAATTCTGTGACTATGTTTGTTTAACCAGAAATTAGCCTCATCACTGAACGAAATTGGGGGGTAAAGAAGGGGTCCAAACTTTGAATTGTAAAACCCAATCTCTGACGCAATAAATAGTTAAGCGGTGCATGTGGGTCCTATCGAATAGTTTTGAATTTTGTCTAGCAGATACTGAGTGGTTTTAGGAGCACCTAACCAAATGTGTGTACTGTATTCCAAATATGGACATTTCAATGTTGTTTGTCGTTGGTACAGTTCCGGAAAATAAACCTTTTTTTGTTTCGACGATACAAGTGCCATTCACAAATAATGGCTTGGTGTTTAGATTTCGCATTGACCACAACAGACAGCCTTGAAATTGGGATGCATTCATTTCCACTCTGTTGATGATTCCTGAGTTAGTTATGTTGCTTATATCGGAATTTAATCAGATTGGCATACACTAGCATAGTTCAGCATCCTCGTGCAACAGCCGAACAACAGCAACAGTCGGAAAGCAGAGAGTTCTGTCGTCAGAAAAGGAATGTATGTATTGAATTACAAATTTAGGAAAATTTATAATAAGTTAATAAAGATTAAACAAAAATCCGAGCCAGAACAGAGCCCTAGGGCACACCAGCATTTATTTTGTAAATATCAAACTGGCAACCCCCCAAGACAACTTGCATTGAACTTTCTGAAAGGTTTCTTCTAATCTATTGAAAAATCGAGTCTTTGATCAGTTGAACACGTTCGATTGCAACTGATCCGATACACCTAACAAGAAAGCAAATTTAAGTGGAATGAACTTCAAGATGAAAGAACACGACAACCATTACGCATTAACAGGAAAAATAACGAATTCAAGTCATTCCTTCGTTAATCATGTCCACTTAGTGTCATTCTATTTTGTTTACTTCTTTGATGTATTTTTTTATGATTTTTCTTAAAAGTAGTACTATAAGATGGCGATGGCGCGATAGATAGCTCATTGGACTATCACGCAGAGAGTATGGGTTCGATTCCCGGCTGGGTCACCAACAATTCAAATCGCAATCACCCTTTCGGCGGGCAATGGCAAACTCCCGAAAGTAAAATTGCCTACGAAAAAGCTTCTAAGGAGTGCCGTTCGGACTCGGCGATAAACCGTAGCCCCCGCTCAGATGTGACAAAAATTACAACATGAGCAACACAAATGAGTGTCAAGGAGCTAGGCCATAGCCCATACAGGCCTGCCAGAGCCACAGTGTTGTTGTTGTTTAGTACTTAAAGAGAACAATTAAAATAATTTAGGAGTTTGATAATTTCTAAAAGTTTTTTTTAACTTATTTAATCTATTGGGTATATAACTTAATTCGTGCGGTTTTTTTTCCAAAATTTGAACGTATATTTAAGAAAAACATGTACAATAGTATTATTCAAAGTATTGCCCATCTGAAGCTATGACTTTTTCCCATCATTCTAGCAATTTGTGGATCCCATCCCAAAAGAACTGCGCCGGCTTGGGAGCCAAGAATGAATCAAGCCAATTTTTGATATTCTGCTCTGATGTGAACCGTATTTCAGTGAGGTCGTTCTGCATCGACCGGAACAAATGGTAGTCAAAAGGGGCAAGATCTGGGCTATAAGACGGTTAGGGTAAGACTTCCCATCCTCTGTTTTCCAAATAGTTCTTAACCGGAATAGCAACGTGGGCATCTGATCCCACCAAATACAGAGCATTACCTTCGCGCCATGGATATTCGGCTTTGCCGTTGATTTGGCTGGTTGGCCGGGTTTCACATATGATTTTTTGCACTTGGGGTTGTCGTAATGGATCCATTTTTCATCACCAGTAACAATCCGATGCAAAAATGACTTCCTTTTGTGGCGTTTCAGCAGCATTTCGGACATGCTAAACCGCCTTTCGACGTCTCTCGGCTTGAGTTCATGTGGAACCCAATTTCCTTGCTTTTGAATATATCCAGCTGCTTTTAAACGTTTTGAAATGGCTGCTTGAGTGACACCCAAAGATTCTGCGAGCTCTTCTTGTGTTTGGCAACAATCTTCATAGAGTAATGCTTCCAGTTCTTCATCTTCAAACTCGATAAGTTCGAGTTACTCTGACCCTAGATTCTCAGGATCAACCCCAACGATCTTCGAATTGGTATCTTTACTTTCTTCAGTATCTTCAACACCTTAAGCATTTATTAACGTCGGACTGAGTTCATTATTTCGGTAACTTTTTAATCAAATATAAATATACTTCATTAAGTGATTGAATTTCTATAAAATCAGATTGAAATTCTGGTTGTTGGGAAAATTCAAGAGACATCGTAACTAAATTTTGAGCTACATAATTATTTTTTATGTTATCATAGCATCGGGTTCAAATAGCGAAGCCTGAGATAAGGTTCATTTGTTCATGTTCTTGGCAGAGTGATAAGGTTATTTCCCTTAATAATTTTGTGATATTTTTCCTATGAGTTTTCAAGGGATCGTAACATTTTATACCAAATCGCGTATAAAATAGGACAACGTTCTTCTTGTAATGATATTTACAAACATTATTGAACGATGTAATGTCTGCACGCTTAACTAGATGAATTTGATCAATCTCACTGATCTAGCTCGCTGCTTTGAGCCATGATGATCTCGAAAAAACATTATTGAGAAAATCCTCTACTTTAAAAACACCAACTGAACACTTTATTATCATGTAAAAATTGCAGAATATGCGTAACTTGCCAATGATAGACAGAAACTAAATAGTAACAACACTCATGTAATACAACATAAACAGTATAAAGCAGATTAATAATTTTGGTCTTCACACTTATTTAAGCTAAATTTTGTAAGCACATATTATAGCACTTCAAACGTAACAACATTTTAGGATCGCAATTATTCCGCATGACATAAAAGCAATTTCCGAAATGCAACTATTGGACTTAATATCGAGTTTACTATGTACCTACACCAAGCAAAATATAAGAAAGCTCTTGGAATATTAAAATAACTATTATTTTTATGAAGTAACATTTGTAATGACCCGTTTAAACCACGAAGTAAATTTTTTTTCCTTTACCATAAAAAACTTTGTTTTGATTTTTCTAAAAGTTGCACTTTGAAAAAAAATCATTTTTCCTAAAGAAATGAAAATATCATATTAACGAAGATCCAGACCATATAAGTTAAAGTAAAACAAGTTTCATTCTTATCAGCATTTTCTTTGCACGCATCTCAGTGCAATTTCCCACCATTCACATTCCAGAGTGTGATTACGTGAACGAAAAATTGTCTGCGAGATGTGAGACAAGTAAATTCGTCGTTAATTTACGACTGGAGTGTGACAATAAGCTTGTCATATAAATACTCAGGTTTTGATGCGGGCGAGTTGGGATAAGATATTCAATAAAAGTATTTAGACTGCATCCGGCGATCTTTCCCGCGTATGTTGAGACATGATCAAGTCTTCGCAAATTGAATATGAATCGTGCTATTGAATTGAATCCTACATTCAAATTTCTGTATGAGCTGGAATCGGGAGAAGCAAATATTGCGTAGCCATAGGTTATTATTGGTACATTAAGTGCATTTGCTAGTTCAAGCTTAATATGAATAAGTATGTAGTCTCTAGTTGTTGATAAGCTTCTAAGCGTTCCGTAGATTTTTGATGTTGGATGCATAATATGATCATTCCAGGTCAAGGTATTGCTGAATAAGACTTCCAGGTTTTTTACTTTTGCCGCAATTTCAAACTGAGAATTGTTTTAGGCATTTGGTGGATCGTCACAGAAGTGCATGCAATTTCGAGAGATAGGCAGTACTTTAGATTTGGATGGATTAATGAATAGTTCATTCAAGGATGACAATGATGATATGGCAGATAGGTCATCGGCATACATGTGGAGTTTAAAATAAGACAAACAGGTAAATCGTTGGTGAACATTGAGAACAATAAAAGTACAAGTAGAGAACCTTGAGGAACACCTCTGGGGACTAAACGGATGGAAGACCGTTTACGATTTATCGACACGGCTTGAAAACAATCACTGAGATAGGACAAAATGAGTTCAACCGCAAGGTCTACCCGCTCACACTGCCAAGCAGGCGCCTATAAGTTCGATTTTTCTAAGCAAATTTTTACAATTTACTCTCCACTTGATATTGTTGTTGGTTAACTGTTGCATTTTAAATATGTTGATAAGCATAGATGACACACATTTTCTGACTCAGAGTTTTGTTGATATCATTGTATGTAGCTGTTAACAGTGCAATTAAGTTTCACGCGTAATGAGTATTAGCTGTGTAATATCGAATAAAAATAAAAATAAATTGGTTATTGATGGATTCATATACTGTTTGGAGAAAAAATAAGGTGATATGCATCGGTGGTGATGTGAAAACAAAAAGAAATTGTCTTGCAAAGGTCGAGTAAGCACTTCTATTGATAACAGAAAACATACTATTTGCAAAAGCCCTTCGATTCATTACGATGATCCTCTATTCCATGAACAACAAGTGTATAAAAAAAAGCTTTGCTTAAAGATCTTGCCGATAACACAGAAAATGCACCTGTGAATATTATATCAGAAAGTGTTGTTATGTGCCAAAAAGAATGCCGCGATTATTTACCGATCGCAGCAAATCAAAAACAAAAAATTGAAAGAATTAGATGAAAAATTCAAATAAAGAACCCCAAACTGTCAATGGAGTTTTTATAGCAAACGACCTAAAATATGCGGAAGGTGAATTATTTCTTCTCGACGATAAAACTGTTTATAATAATGAAAGACTTTTAACTTTCGGAAGCATATCCAATTTAAAAATGTCATTTAAATGTAAAGTGTGACTTATTGATGGTACATAAGAAGTTATACGAGGCGGGTCAATAAGTCCGTGACTTTTTGAATTTCTGACCTCTTTACTGAAACAGCAACACTGCTCCTGTCAACAGGCATCTGTCAGTTGACTGCTGTCAAAATTTAAACTTGCTGCGTCAGTTAGTTTGTGTTTGACAGCTATTTTTATCAGACTACTCACTAATTTGAGGAGAAAATGGAAAAAAGTGAATTTCGTGTGCTTATTAAGCATTATTTCTTGCGAAAAAAAACCACTACCGAGACCAAGGCTAAGCTTGATAAATACTATGGGGACTCTGCACCATCGATTTCAATGGTAAAAAAGTGGTTTACTGAATTTCGTTGTGGCCGTACAAGCACTGAAGATGCCGAACGTCCTGGACGCCCAGTTGAGGTCTCTACACCCGAAACAATCGAAAAAATTCAAGATATGGTGTTGGCCGACCGAAGATTGAAAGTGCGAGAGATTGTGGAAGCCGTAGGGATCTCGCATGGCTCAGTGGTTTCAATTTTGAATGATCACTTGGGCATGAGAAAGTCGACCACAAACACATGTGCAGTTGCCATGGCAAAAATCCATGAATTGGGCTATGAATTGCTCCCTCATCCACCCTATTCTCCAGATTTGGCTCCGAGCGACTACTTCTTGTTCCCAAACCTGAAGAAATGGCTTGGTGGAAAAAGATTTGACTCCAATGATGAAGTCATCTCGCAAACAAAGGCCTATTTTGAGGACCTCGACAAATCATTTTTTTTGGAAGGGATACAAAAATTGGAGAAGCGTTGGACAAAGTGTATAGAGCTCAAGGGAGACTACGTTGAAAAATAAAATTATTTTTTTATCAAAAAATCTGTGTTTTAATCCAAAAGTCACGGACTTATTGACCCGCCCTCGTATCATCCATAAAGCGACAATTATTTACAATCCTGGATGTCGTAGACAATCAAGCTTTGCGTTAATATTTTGTTTAATGACTTCCAAAAGTAGACTCATATATGAAGAATTCTTCTATGAATTAGGTCGGATTGGGTGAGATAACAATATTTCATTAACACCTCAATTCATTATATCCGACTTTGAGAAAGCAAGTGCTGCCTCTGCTCATTCGTACTTCCCAGAATCTCAAAACAAATCTAAAAGTGCTTGTGGGATCATCATATGTTGAGGAAACATAAATGTATATCAAAACTTTCTAAAGAGTACTAAGTCGTCAAACAAGAATTCAAAAGGGAGAAAAAACGAACCCACAAAATATGTAAAACTAAAGGAAACGCAGCGTAAAACTATTTTGAATGGAAAAGAAAATTATTAAAGGTTTGAACAACATTTAAAGTTACATCAAATACTTATTTTAATTTGAAATATGTACTTTATTTTGTATTTCAAAGAAAGAAAGAAATTGAGTTGAATTAAGAAAATTGTAATCTGTTTTATTTATTTCATAAAGGTGCCACATTTGGAAATTTGTCGACAATTTGACCGACAATCGAAAAGTTAAGTCGACATTTTATGGAATAGCAAAGTCAACATTATTGGTAGTCGATTTTTTTTTTGCCAGCAATTCGAAAGTCTCCCCATCTGTCACTTTTAATAATACTATGGTACAGCTGTAGCCTGCGCGAAAGCCTAATTGGAAGGGAGATAAAAGCTTTTCTTCTTCGATATAATTTTTAATTTGTTGAGCGATTAGAAATACGAAGGTTTTTGAGAGGAAAGGCAGGATGGCAATTGGTTTAAAATCGGAGGAGCCGCTTTTTTTTAGGGATTGGTTTTGCTTGTTTCCAAGAAGCGGGGAATATCGAAAGAGTTATGATAGCATTAAATATGTGTGTAATATAACGGCTTAATAAGGGAAAAATAATTTTGATAAAGTCTGGGTTGACATCATCCATTCCAATGCAATTCGATTTTAAAGAATAAGCCAGCCAGCCCTAGAACAGATTTTATAAAAGAAGCCACGAGCAAGCAACCAAACACCTTAAAAGCAATGCATGGGAACATTATTCTGCTGATGTTGTGTCAGGGACAACTGCTTCGCAAGCTTTCGATATGGTTTAGAGTCCAGAGCTAAGTTAATCTTAAGTTTACTTTTATAGTGAATGAAATAAAGTAATAAATAAAAAGTTTTTTTTTTAAATATAACTAAATTGTATAAGTTGAAGACTTTAAACGCCACGCATTTGTTTTAAAAAAAGTACAAATTAACCTCAAGAAGCTCGCGTACAGTTTCGTTTAAGTCGACCTAAATAGCACGACATGAAAAAAAATATTCCAGTGATAAATGCAGTGCAAGTAACATGGGTCCTACTCGCACAGGCATTAATCGATCGATATTGCCATCAAGAAAGGAGCCGAATAACTCCAATACAAGATAGAATAAGTTTTTATTTAGAATCTAGAAGTAAAAATAAACACAAGTAAATCAATAATTGTATTAAGAAAATAATTTTACAAAATTAAAAATATTATTTACTTACTTACTTACTTTAAGTGGCACTACAGTCCGTGGTGGACCTGAGCCTCAGTCAACAAGTATTAAGAAAATAAACTTACAAAATTAAAAATATTACTTACTTACTTACTTTAATTGGCGCTTCAGTCCGGGGTGGACCTGGGCCTCAGTCAACAAGCTTCTCCAGGCAGCTCGATCCCTGGCTAGTTGCCTCCAGTTTCGCACCCTAAGTTGGCTGAGGTTTTCTTCCACTTGCGTGCGCCACCTGAGCCTTGGCCTTCCTCTACTTCGCTGTCCCTCGGGAGCGGATTCGAAGACTTTTCGGACCGGAGCATTGGTGTCCATGCGCTCTACATGACCCAGCCATCTCAGTCTTTGGATCCTCACTCTTCTGGCTAGGTCCATGTCGCTGTACAGTCCGTACAGTTTGTCGTTGTATCTCCTCCTCCACTCACCGTCAATGCAGACGGGACCGAAGATCGCCCGAAGAATTATTCTCTCGAAGCAACCAAGAACATCCTCATCCATTTTTGATACTGTCCATGCCTCTGCGCCTTAGAGCACGACCGGGATTATTAAGGTCTTATAAAGGGTGACTTTTGTTGTCCGAGAGAGGGCCTTGCTACTCAATTGCCTTCTTAACCCAAAGAAACAGCGGTTGGCAAGAGTTATTCTTCGCTTGATCTCAGCGCTGGTGTCGTTGTCTGTATTTATAGCAGAGCCTAGGTAGACAAAGTCCTTAACTACCTCAGAGTTATATCTGTCGAGGTTGACGTTCTGCCCGAGACCTCGGTGTTTGTTGTCCTTTTTGCTTGACAGCATATAGCGCCAAGCCACTTACATCACGCTGCTTTCTCCCGATTATGTCATTATTGTCGGTGTATGCGAGTAGTTGGAAATATTACTGAAGAAATATACATAAAAATCAAGTGGATTTAGAAATTGAGAAATGTCAATATAGAATTATTGTATGGTAGTTTAAGATAATCGAATATTTTTCTGTGTTCCCTTTCTTTTATAAAAGAAAATTATTTTTCTTCTTAAGAGTTTCCTACTTAAATTGTTATTATAAATTTAAACTGTGTGCATATAATTAAATCACCTTTTAAAATTAAATAAACCTTATTCAAAATCCCTGAACCAAGTGAAATTATATCCATAATGGCATATCCTATTTTGCGACCCCCTGCCTTATACGCAAATAATCCCGAAGAAGTTACTCAAGCTTCCAATGCAAATCCAGCCGTAATTGCTACCCCAGAGCTTGAGATGCTTATCAGAGAAAAAGTGACTAAAGTTTTCACACAGGAGTGTAGAAATGTTATAAGCTCAATAACTAGCCCCGAAAGTCGATACCACCTTCCATAGAGTTATTGATAATTCATCGATCCTAGATATATATAGATCTGACCTTGCTGATTCGGACAAATTTTCAGACGTTTTTCGTAGTTTAAGGGAGTTCTCTGGAACTCAGGGTGAATTTTGTTCCTGGTGCAAAAGTGTGTATTTATGATCACCTTAAAGGAACACCGAAATTTTTTGGAATGCTTAATACAATAAAAAAAACAAAATTGTAGAAAACACGGACGCGATTCTTGAATCTTTTTTTTTTATTTATTAATTTATTTATTTATTTCATATTCCATTTAAATCAAAACTTTTAGTACAATAATGCTATACTACTGATGGTAATATACACAAATCTAGAATTATAGTTAAATTATAAACCATGATAGCGAATTACTAAAAGTGTTTTCCTATTAAAAAGACAATCATTGAAATATAAAATTAAGTAGATACATTCTATAATTAGTGTCGAATGTATCGAGCTATAAACTTTTATTAAAATGGCCGATTATATGACAGTAGTGGGGTGGTAGTACGCGAAGTATAATTTATTAACCAACAATTGCGGCATACTGATGATAAACACATTAATACTATATGTTAATACTATAAATAAATAATCAAAAAAAAGAAAAACCATTCAACTTATGAATCTTGTTAAATGATTTATTTCTTTGAAGTCAAAATTAAAAAGCTGTTTTTTAATTCCTCCATAGAATGAAAAGGATTTCCTTCCATTCCGAAGTTCAAAAGGTAGTAGATTAAATAACCTAGGTGCTAATGAGGTATGAAAATTAAAAAAATTGTGAGTGCTGTATGTTGGAATGATAACCAAATTCCTGTCATTACTGCGAAGTGAACTTTGATTTCTTAGATAATCACTTCTTATAAAAAATATTTTTAACACTTTATAAAAGTATAATTAGAGGTTGTATGTTGTTGTCTTTGATTGCACTATGCTATAGTAGACCGTTTCTAACAGATTGCGAGAGCAAAATAGTCTTAGATGATATAGTATATAATTAGTTGTTAGAAGATACTTTTTTATAAAGAAGTATGTACTGTGGAAGATAAATTCTGGCGAGTGTAGATCCAAGACAGTTAAGTTGAAAAACATAATTTTCGTTTTATCACTTATAACCAGCTTGTGCATATCAAACCAATGCCTTAAGACTTCTAAGTCATGGTTAACATCAGCAACCAAGTCTAAAATGGAATAATTGGAGTATGTAGAAGCTATATCGTCTGCAAAACCAGTTTGTATGCCCTTCAAATTTTGACTAAATATAGAATTAATAAATATTAGGAATAAGATGGGGCCAAGGACTGTGGATCCCTGTGGGACACCAACCTGAATATGAAGGCATTCACTAAAATGGTTTCCTATCTTAACCATTTGCCTCCTATCCTTGAGATATGATCCAAACCAATTTAGCATGAACCCTCTAAAGCCTGCCTTTTCTAACTTTATTAGTAAGAGCTCGTGGTCCACAGTGTCAAATGCCTTGGTAATATCTATAAATAGCGAAGTGGTAATTTTTTTGCTATCCAAACTATTATAAATTAGACTTCAAAATTTAAGAGCGCTTTGATTTACCCGCTGTTGTTTGCAGACCTAAATTTTTGTATTATTTTAACGTAGCGACTCTCAACGTCATGAGCATTTACATTCACATCTAGACCCTCATTCATAACTTTGAAAGCAGAATGTAGTGCATTATTTTTGGCCAACAATATCAACACATTTATCCAGAGATTTTTGTTGCAGCCTGTTGACAGCATGATTTAGATATTCCACTTCGTTCTTTAAAGCCTTACTTTCGTTTTGCAGCAAGTCATCGATAGAGCTTTTCCTTTCATTTATTTTAGCGAAACTATTTCCTCATACAGTACTTCCAGAGTGATGACGGCGGTAAAATCAATTTTCTCTTTAATAGCAGCGGTAGAGTCAATTTTCTCATTAACAGCAATTGACAGCAAGTTGTTAGAAGGAGATGGCTGGATCTCCCTCACTAGTGGTTTTTGCATACTTGCTGTGCTGTTGTTGGAACCACTAGAGTCTGACACTTTTTCTTGTACAGGTGGGGGAGAGCGGAGAGCATTTCTTCTCCGTTGTGTACAAAGAGAACAACTGTAGGAAATATTGTTCCTCTTATAATAGGCACTATCACTAGGTTGCAGATTAACACAAGTTAAATGATAATAACCTTTACAATTTCCACACTGAATTTTTGTATCAGTTCTTTCAACTTTTTGACCACAAGTGCTCGGCGTTTTTATGATGTATTTAAGTTATTAACTTGATAGACTTATTATGTTTTGAGATTGGGACAGGTGAATTATTCCTCAGTAATTCTACGAGCGTGTTTACCCCACAACACCACACTATGGATACCGAAGTGCCTGATGACCACTCTAGTGCCAGGTAATGGCAAAATAGAGTATTATTACCAATCAGTGTATAACCATCTCTCACTGATATTCAACAAAGTCTGGAGCATGAATTTTCCAAAAGAGGCGTTACACCATGTAACCGCTTAATACAGAGAAAAGGCCCTCGATACTCATTAGGGGTCTCAAAGGAGACCTACTAAGGGAACCAGCCGTAAGCTCGAAAATCAGCAGTTTAGAGCTTATTACGCGCGACATAGTACCGGTCCAAACTGGAAATTCCCAACAAATCCACCAATTCAAACTTTTTATCCCCAGGCTGCATTCTTTCCGCAAATGTTTCAACACTTACCCTACCACCCTATTCTGGACAAAACCGGTTTCTAGTACCACAAGGAACTGTTTATATACCAAGTTATCCTACTAGTTATCACCCAACCTATCCATATAATCCACGATAAAATCCTCAACCCAATCCTTATCAGTACCAGACTCAACAAATACCGAATAATTATGCACCGAAACTTCCTCCATACCAATGAAAAGTACAACTACTAAGCCAAATAATGTTAATTACGCCAACAATAGAACTTTTTCGCTAACTCTATTTGTTAATACATTGAAATTGCTAGATGATGGAATCATCCGACATTCACGGTCACCGTACAAATCCCCTGTGTGGATGGTACCAAAGAAAGCGGATGCTTTTGGTAAGAAAAAATACCGCAAGATTATTGACTACAGAAAACTGAAATTCATAAACGAATGAAGTCCTAGCTCAATTCGAAAAAAATAAATACTTTCCGGTGCCTGGCCTTAACAGCGGTTTCCACCAAATTCCTCTTCACGAGATTGATATCGAAAAAACTTAACTCTCTTTCAACTCTCTGAGTATGAGCTTGTAAGGCTACCTTTCAGATATATTACGAGAGCATATTGACAACATTTGCTATGTACAGTATATCTCGACGAATTATTGTTTTTAGTAAATATGTTGAAACTTATTTTCAGAAATTAGACAAATTTTTTAAAATACTTGAGCAAGCTTATCTTAGAGTCCAATTTTAATTTTGAGGCCAGAAGTAGAACTTTTGGGTTTTGTATTAATCTCGGATGGTATAAAGACTAATCCTATTAAAGTAGAAGCCATAACATGGTTTGCATACCCAAAACCTATTAAAGATCTGAGGTCATTTCTTGGTCTGGCGGGATCTTACCGCAGATTCATTAAAGACAAGACTACTCCACGCTAGCAAAACCTCTTACAACCCTCTTAAGAGGGGAAGATGGTCGAGTATCTAAAACAAAATCAAGTAAAAAACCTATTGATTTGAATGAAGCAGCTAAGAAAGTATTTAATAAAATCAAACACTATCTGGTTTCGGAGAGCGTTGCTTTTTAACAACTGATGAGTCGGATAACGCGATTAGAGTTGTATTATCGCAAGATAATAAGCCGATAACCTTTATTTCCCGCACTCTTAATAAAGCGGAAGAACACTACGCCGCTAATGAGAAGGAAATGCTGTCTATCGTATGTGCATTGAAATCATTAAGGAATTACGAGTACGTATGCGGTCAAACAAAAATAAAATTCTCAAAGATCACCAGCTCTAAGCAACAAAAACACGAACGACAAGTTGAAACATTGGAAGGCTATGCTCGAAAAATAAATTATGAAAAAAAATATAAGCCTGAGAAAGCCAATGTTGTTTTTGATGCTCTGTCAAGGCCTCCCAACACAGCGACGAGCTTCGGGTCAAGTTAAGGAGTAGCGATCAATGTATTTAAAAATTAAATCACCCTTTCCGTAGTCGATATCGCATCACATGAGTTTCAGATTATCTTTCCCACGCATCACAGACATACCAATGTAGAACCAGAATACTCCCCAGAGAAATTGATAGATATCTTTAAACAATATTTAAATCTTTCAGTTGCAAATGGACTTAAAACGGAAGGGAGAGAGCTTAGGGCATGGTACAAGAAATATATCGAAAACATTGAAGGCAACATAAAATTCGTTTTGCTACGAAAATAGTCACTGATCTAAAATCGACAAGACCGAGAGATCATAAAAGAACAGACCAGAGCTCATCGAAATTCCCACGAGAACAAGATCCAGATTATTCGAAATATTTATTTTCCTTATCTGAAATCCAAAATAGAAATAATCACAAATTGTACACTGTCAACTTGTAAGGAATATTTGCTACCTGAAAGCAGAAAATTCCCATACCAATTTCTCAAAACTATAAGATAAATCAGTCTTTGAATATAACAGTAGTCTTCGGTAGACAACTACTAAATGACTTAGAAGAATTTGAAAAAGTTAGACAAGATAATATTAATCAAATTAGAGATAAACAGGAAGCCCGCTTAAAGTATCACAACAAAGGTAAAACAGTACTTAAGAACTATACAATTGGAGAAAAAATATACGTTAAAATTAATAATAAATAAGGAAATAAACTAAACCAAAATATGGAGAAGAAACAGTTTTAGAAAACAAAAACTCTACAGTTAAATCTCAATCAGGTAAAGTCACACATAAAAGCCTAATAAAATATTGATTTCCCCTTCACCCCACTAGGCTTTTGCTAGTGCCTCTGTATACCGCATATGCAAGTCTACAGATAATTGATTATTCCAATTCGAAACTTATAAAGATACATGCAGGAAATGCAGTAATCCAAGATGGATACTTTAAAATACGAGTAATTCACGTGGTCGATATAAATTCCTATAAGAAGCCGGCCAACAATATCGAGGAAAAAGTCATAAAACATATTCAACCCAGTCACCCTTTATTCCTATCATTCGTTTTGACATCGAGAACATTAACAACAATTTAAGTAGAAAAAAATTAGTAAATCATTGGATTTTTTAGGAATTGGATTGCGGGAAATCCCGGAATCACGATTATGAAATCTTAGTAGACAAGATGAAGAATGTACGAGTACTTCAAAAAGTAATAATCAATTTATCATTGATAAAGAAATATTAGATAAAATAAATATTGGTTGGAACAAAATTCTCAGTAAATGAAAATGAGAACAACCAAATAATTCAATTTAAGTACAATTTTAATCAACAATTTCGGTACTAATTTTTTCTCCTGGTGTGATGCCTTCTGATCCAAGTGGAAGAGAAAATTTAATGAACAAATCTAAGCATGCGTAAACTATTATAAAAATATTGATACCAAAGATAAAGCGTATGTAAAAGCAAATTGAGTTACAAAAAGAGTATAAGAGTACAATAATACAAAAATAGAAAAATGAGTGTTATAGCTTATGAATTTGAAAATTAAGTGAGCAAAAAACTTAAAAAAGAAAAAAGTTAAGCTCAAGCAGCAAGAAAGAAGTAATAAAGTAAAGTAAATGAAATACTTAAACAAGTAGATAAATCCAAAGACATTATCTAAAACAAGATGGAGGAGACAATAAGGATTAAAATACCAGCGTACAGCTAGACACGCCAGAGACATACAGATAACGTCAACAATATTTGGTCTTTAGGAAGAATTGTTAGTTAAGACTCCGCCATCATAATTAAATCTCTGTCGGTTGCAGATAAAATCAAAGTACTTCGTTCTGCCAATGCCCCATATCGGAAAACCAAAAAGCGCATTTGTTAACATCAACTTGGACTCCAGTCTGATAAGCTGATCTCGGGGAGAGTACGATAACTTTGGCGCCAAGAATTGATGACGGTATTTTGTAGAGGGGTTAAAAACTAGCATTTTTTACTATGAGAGGGGGGGGGGTCTATCCCGCCCGTTTAGGAGTTAGGGTTAATTTTAGAAAAAAATGAGTTAAAATGGGAAAGAAATTATTAAAAAAGCAACGGTAAAACTTACAATAAAGGACTATACAGGATTTGAAAGCCTAAAATTTGCTCTTTAATATAAAATTTACATCAAATTATTCGTGTGAATAGTTTTAAAATACTTCGCATTCAAACTTAATGTTTGGTAAAAATGAAAAAATTTTTTTTTTAAATAAATATTATTCAAAATTGTGAGATGATGTGCTCAATTGGTTTTTTGTTCTTTTGGCTTTATATCTTCTAGTTTTTGAGAAAATTGAAAATTACTTAAACTATTTTTTATAAGACGTTTTTTTTTTTCGGTATTTATGGTGATCTTACTTTGAGGATTAATATTGATGATAGGGTCATCTTTGTAAGTAAAATACAGCAAATCATTTAGCGTGACCCAGAATGCACCACGAGGAGGTAGATTTGCATTGCATTCCCCGTCACAGTCAGTCAGTTTGTGAGTAAGATAGGTGTTAGTTAAGAGTAGTCAATTAAATGTTCATTGTACGAGTACATATTAACAAGGTATGTAAGTTTCGTCAATGAAGTCATCGTCCGTACTGGTGTCAATGTCGAGTTCGTTGAGTTTGTCGATGATGGTGAAGAGCCGAGGTTGTTTTGGTGGTAAAATACCTTCTAAGTGCTCATTGTGAACGGTCGGAGAGTCGAAGTCCTTCAGTTGCAAACCCACACTTTCTTTACCTTTGACAAAACCTGGGTACACTTTTTTTACGTCACTTAAAAATTCAGTGATTTGGGAGCCCATGTTGTCCTTATAATTTTTTTCAAGGCAGTATTTCCGGTAAAAGAAAAGTGCGATATATTGGTGAAGGTGCTGCGTTGTGCGGCATAAAATTGATTTTTTTAGAAGCTTGTTCTGATTCTCAAGATCATTTATAGTATTGGTTGCATCGGTCTTGTCAACATATTCGCCTTTGCTGTGGTTTGTAATTTCATGAGTCGTAGAAGTAGGGAACATTTTCTCAATACCTATGTATTGGCGTGCGCTGTCGGTACAAATACGACTGCTGTTGGGGTTTACGTATTTGTGTATATAATACCACAAGTCCTCTTTACTTTTGGAGTTCACTTTAAAGAAGCGTCCGATCTTATCTTCTTTACAAAATAACCCCAACACTACGATTTTCATTTGTTCGGTTACACGGCCTCTGTGGTATTTTCTTTTTGTAAGAAAGGTCTCGTCGATTTTAACAGTTTTTCCTTCGTCGCCAATGTTAACATTGACGTGAGATGCTATTATTTCGGCTATTTCACGACAATAGTTATAGTAATCTATTATAGTAGATTTACTAAGCTCACTTTTATTGTCGTGATGGCGCCAAGCGATTATATGCTAATTTTAAAATAATAATATTTTTAAAAAATTCTTAGGTTGTAGCTTAAGGTTTAATTAATTTACCTGAAAAACCGTGTTCACAGGCATTTTGATAACAAAAACGATAATTATTGCAAGCACCTCACGAATCTCTAGCCGACATTGAGGTCCATGGAAAAATATACCGATAGATGGGTTGATTGTATTTCTACAATTTTTGACACCTTTTTTTTCAGAGCTTTTTTTTAGCCTTACCACATCCAACCGAACTTTACATTTCTACACTTTTCTACCTTCATAGGTATGTTGCAACACAGTGGGGGAATGGATGTTTAAGTGGGAATTAAACCAGATTCTTCTAAAATGTATTCAATGTATCTTTCGTTGGTCGACACTAAATCTCCGAACGAACAAAACACTGAGAAGTTATTTCGTTTAGGATGGATTAGAGGATGCTTAGCCGTCATTGCTTATTCACAAAAAATTACACTTGATTCGCACTACAGCTGAACACAGAGTGATCTTTGTGAATATCAATAACTATACGCCTTATCACAAAAAGAAATAACGGTATAAAAGCCAAACGTTTGTTCGGTTATATTTTTGCATCATTATCAAGTGCATTACATATTACATTCGTACAAACATAGATATTTCGCAAAGTAAATAATTTACTGCAACATTGGAACATGTGAATTTTCTATAATGCGAATTAGTGAAACTTTGTTATTAATGGGAACTTTATATTGTAATTTTGCGATGAGTACTGTGGATGAAGGGTATTGATGACATAGGCGCCTGCCTAATGAAAAGCACATACCCCGAGGGGAGCAACGAAGTTGCGTGAGCGGGACCTGCCACCTGCGGAAAGAGAGTTGAAATCCCTTAATCCCGCGAAGCGGGTTACCCGTGTACTCTTAATTAAGAAAATAAAGTATATCTATAGGCGTCTGCGAGATGTTCAAATAATACTCATTAACTTATTCAAAGGAAGACTACGTACATAAATGCCAAAAAACAAAACTAAAGTAGTAATTTCAATTTCAATTTGCTCAAAAACTAGAGGACATAAAGCCACGCGGTATTCGATTCAAAATTAATACGCGCATTGAATACAAAAAAAACAATTTGGCACATTATTTCACAATTTTGAGTAATATTGTTAAAAAATGTTTTTTTAAATTTTTTACCAAGAATTTGAGTTTGAATGTGAATTATTCAAAAACTATTTACACGAATAATTTGGTGTAAATTTTATATTAAAGAACAAGTTTCGGGCTTTCATACTCTGTTTAGTACTTTATTGTAAGTATTACCGTTGTTTTTTAATAATTTTTTCCCCATCTTAAGTCATTTGTTTTTAGATTGCCCCTAACTCCTAAACGGGACGAGATGGACCCCCCCACCCATAGTACAGAATGCTAGTTTTTAACTCCTCTACAAAATACCGTTATCAATCCTTGGCGCCAAAGTTATAGTACTCGTGCCCTGTTCTCTGTCAACGAAAGCCTCTCTGCGCAGAATATTGTCATTCTTCGGAAAGCTCACGAACTTGTAAGTATTTTCTGCATTTATATCTTATGCCTGTTAGCAATTTGATTTTTTGCCATTTGTTCTGCGATTCGTGCTTTCTTACGTTGGGTGCATGATTTTCTAATTTTCACTGATGGGAGATGTTAGTAATGTTTCTTCTAGTGGCGATGGTGCGTATGATAAACTGCGTGTGCTTATAAACATTTTGTTTGCACATGTTGCCATATCAATGCTCAGAATGGGAAAATTTGTAAATTTAAAAGTCTGTTGGTTCCGATGGAATCTGCGTTTCCATGGTTTGACCCGGATACTCCAGATAACGTATACTCTGTGTCTTGATACAACATCCTCCGCGCCGATAGAAAAAAACGAATCGGTGGGGGGGGGAATCCACAGGATTCATTTGAATTTAGTAGAATTGAACAAACTGATGTTGTGAGGGCCATCCTTAAAATAAAGTCAAAAGCTGTTGGTTTTGATGGAATCCATCCCCATTTTATAAAAATTATTCTGCCGTACATTCTCTAAGCGGTAACACACATTTTCAACACTATAGTGACGACATCATCTTTTCCAGTATCTTGGAAAGCCGCAAAAATAGTCCCAGTGCTTAAAAAGAAAGCAACCATTAACTTGCCTGCAGATCCAGCAATCCTCCAGTATTTGCCAAAAGCCTTGGAAAAGTCTATTCACTTTCAAATGTCAGCTCACCTGCAACGTAACAACTTGCTCGGTCCGCATCAATCTGGATTTTGACAATACCAGAGCTGCACTTCAGCATTACTCAAGGTAGCGGATGATATACGGGCAGCGAGCTGTAATGACCATTTCACTTTTCTGACGATTTTAGACTTCTCCAAGACATTTGACACAGTCAAGACCGGATTTCTCGTTACTAAACTTTGCACGTCTTTTGGATACTCTTCTTCCGCGGCAAACCTTATTCCTTCTTACCTCTCGGGTCGCAAGTGAGCTGCTTTCTTAAACAACTGCCAATCTACTTTTGCTGCAACTTCAGCGGGTGCCCCCAAGGAACTATTTTGGGTCCACTACTCTTCACAATCTTTATAAACGACTTCCAACAATCATTCAAAATTCATCGGTGCACATGTACGCAGATGTATGTTAGTAGTGACCTCGGTTTGGTTGAGGATGCGGCCTATAAACACAATAAAGATTTGAGAAAAATTCTTACCTGGTCTGAAGAAAATTTCCCATTGCTTAATCCAAATAAAACCAAATGCCTAGTCATAAGCAGAAATAATCTAGACACCACATGCTTCCCTTACATATGTAAATCTTGAGGATATGCAATTAGATTTTGTTGATAAAGTAAAAAACTTAGGTGTATGGTTCAATACAACTCTGCATTGGGATGATCATATTCGAACGGTAATCGGGAAAATTCATGGATGCCTCAGAAATCTTTGAACACTAGACTAATGTTGGCAAAGACGCTACTTGTTCCACTTATATCTTTTAGCTAAGAAGTTTTTTGTTGCAACGGGGCACTCCCGTTGCATTCTCCAGGTTGCGTTCAAGAATGTTACTCGTAATGTTTATGGACTTAAGCATTTTGACCATGTATCCGCCTACGCTAAAAATATTCTTGGTTGCTCACTAGACAAGTATCTACACTTTTGTGCAGTCAAATATTTACACAAGATCTTAACCACCAAACAACTTCAATATTTATATGAAAAATTACACTTTTCACAACTACATCGCTCCTTGAGCTTGATCCTGCCCCGTGTAATATACCAGGTCTCGTAACGTCAGTTTTTTGTGCATGCCATTCGCTTCTGGAATCCCCTCCCTCTAAGCGTCAGAAGGCTCTATAACGCGAACAATTTTGGTAATATTCACTTTCAACACATTGCAGGTAACACATAAATACAGAAAATACTATTTTAAGTAAATTATTTGCTTTTTAATTTTTCTTTTCTTCTTTTTCTCTTTCTTTCTATCGTAATTTTTATTTTTTTATCATGCATTTGCTGTTTGCTTTACGAATGTTAAGTTAGTTTAAATTAAAATATACTGTAGGTTTATCTAAGGTTTATCTATTTTAAACTTCCACATACATATACCTTATCGCATTTATTACTTATAGATGATGTAAAGTCTACTATAAATGCTGTTGAAGTATTTAATAAACACAACCATAAGATTTATTAATGAGCTTATACAAAAACTTAAAAAGGAAATTGTATATTTAAGACTGCTACAAACGTAGACAATAGCTCAGCACAAAATAAATTATGCCTAGGAATAGGAACGCCTACCCCGAATGTTTAAAGAGAGCGTCTGACGGGTATCTAGTGAAAACAACTGAAGTGCTGAGCGATAAAAAAGGTTTCAAACAAAGAACACAGAATACTTGAAAAGAAAAAAACATATAGGTATTTAGTTTCCATTAAGAAATTGATAAAAATTATGAAATTAGTAAATTTCGATGTTTTTATGAGAAAAAATATAAAAAGAAAGAAAGTGTAAGATCAATTAGTTTTCATTTAGATTTTGATAAAAATTATTAAACTAATAAATTTGGATGCTTTTATGAAAAAATATAAAAAAGAAAAAAGGAAAATACTGTGAAAAATTAATATTGCTTAAGGGGCAAAAGAAAGTATACGGTTGATAAAAAACTCACATCGAAGTCCACTTCTGTCGTTAGACGAATTCATCTAGAGTGTAATAATTTCAAATTAATTCCTCTCGCTAGATCACACACCTTCACAATGGATGAGCTTAGAAATTCTGTAACACAGCTCACGTGTGCAATTAATACAGTCCTTGATCAACTGAGGGAGTTGGAGAGCCGAATGGGTATGATTGAACAATCTAATTCCCAGGAAGCAATTCTATCCATGAATGATCGATTGGGAACCATCGCAAATCGCATCTCAATTTTAGAGCAATCAGGTTTGGCAAACATTCCCGCTCCACCTGTTAGGCCGACCTGCGAACGGTATTTAAGGGGTATTTCCAAATTCCCTGATTCCGTTAAGGAACTGCAAACTTTCGATTGGGACTGTTGCAGTAAAAAGAAAGAACAAGCGACCGATCTGTTAAAATGGTTTATTGAGAACTAACAGAAAGTACATTTAAGGAAGTTTTATATATAGTATTCAAATGTAAGTGTGTAGTGGTTGAGAGAGAGAGTTACCAAAATATTCATAAACAGTTTTCTCTCCAACACTCCCACTTTTATTAATATTTTTTTTTATAATAATAATATAATAAACAATTGATTCAAATTATTAATTCGACAACGAATTCTAGAAAAGTTTACAATTGATTGCTTGAACAAGAAGAATTAAAGTTTAGTGGAAAAATTCGAACCATATCTCTTTGTTTTTCAAAACTATCTCGAGGAAGAGCCTTAGTTATATATACATATCTCGTATAAAATGATACTTGACGTCGATGTGTTTGGTTTTTTGTGGAATTCGGGGTTTTTAATCATCCGAACTGCGCTCTCGTTGTCCAAAAACAATGTTGAACTTTAGCAACAAACACGAAGATCTTTCAGCAACAATGTGGTCCAGGACAATTCCTTGACTGCTCCAGCGGCTGCTACATACTCGGATTCAGTTGTAGAGAGTGCCACACACCGTTGTTGAATGGAACCCCAAATTGGAGCATCATCGAGGAAACAAACAAAACCGCTAGTATGACGTCTGGTATGTCGATCTCCAGCAAAATCATCATCGCTGTAAGTTTCAAGTTTAAATTTATTGTTTTTATTAATTATTATCTTATGATACGCTTTAAAGCCGTTACATGAATGGTTTCTGGTGGTTTCTCCATGTATCTACTGACAACTCCTAGAGCAAAAGATATATCCGGTCTTGTCCCGATGGCAAGGTATGATCAAAATCTCCACTGTCATCTTTTTCAAGAGCTGATTTTTCTGCTGGTGGTGACACAGTATTTGGGTCCATCATGCCAAATTTGGAAATAATTTTCTCTGCAAAGTTTTTCTGGCTAAGATGTAAAACTCCGTCATCAAATTGTTTGATCTCCAGTCCTAGGAAGTACTTTGCTTCGAAAACTTTGAGCACAAATTCTTTCTGGAGATATTCAACAAGTACTGTAATCTTTTCATCATTATTTGCTGCTACAATACCGTCATCTATATATATAGCCAGAATTATTCCTTCTCCAACAAACACGCAAGGATCTGCATCAAATGCTTTCAATTGATAAGACTGAAGGAAAAAATTTAATCTCTCATTCCAGCAGCGCGATGCTTGTTTAAGCCCGTAAAGACTCTTTTGAAGACGACACACCCATCCTGTTTTGTCGTTGAATCCATCAGGCTGCGTCATGAAAATCTGTTCTTTAAGTACTCCATTTAAAAAAGCAGTTATGACATCAAACTGTCTTAATTTGAAATTGTTTGAAACCGCCAACCGAAGAGTTGCTCTGATAGAGCTAAATCGTGCTACCGGGCTAAAAGTTTCATCATAATCTATTCCTTTTACTTGAGAAAAGCCTCTTATGACGAGCCTGGCTTTAAAACTTAACGGTTCGCTAGTGCTGGAGCCTTTAACCTTGGACACCAACTTATTGGCAATTATTTTCCAACTTTCGGATGGAGCAACAAGTTCCCAGGTTTCATTTTTCTGAAGTCAGTTCTGTTCGGAGCTTTGACCGAGTGAGTTTATTAACCATTCGTTCGTAATTAGACTCACTAAAATTCCCAAACGCGACCGCTCACCAAATGTTGAAGACGACAAGTCTTCCAACATAAAATTACGCAAAATGAGTTCTAGAAACATGAATTCTAGAACAAATTATTTTGCGCCCTTGCAATGCCTTCCTGATTCGGATAACAAAGACATTGATTGTGATGAAGTCGTCAGACAAAAAAACTAAAATTCCCTCGGTGTGTGTTTTACAAAAAAACATCAGTGTTATCAGAATTATTCTGTCAAGAAAATGAGCATTGGTATCAAAATAAATTGTGAAAGTGTTGACTCCCATCAAAAATTGTGCTCAATACTCAAATCGAGGAATTTGCAATTTTTCACCCATGACCTCACAACGTCAAGGTCATTTAAAGTAATTTTGTATGGGCTTGAAGAATTAGCCACCGAAGAACTTAAAAATGAACTTGTAACACTCTGCTTAAAGTGTCAAAATATCAAAATAATTAAAAAACAATATGAACGGTTGGTTGACGTGTTCTATTTAGTTTTTCTTGAAATCGGATCAATACGACAAGGAGAGCTAAAAAAAAACTTAAGATCTGTGTTCAAAACCCAAGTAAAATGGGATTTCGCAAGAAGACAGCAAAACCGAATTACGCAGTGTTATAACTGCCAAATGTATGGACATGGTGAGAAAAACTGTCACATCAAGACCTATTGTGCTATTTGCTCCGACTGCCACAAAACTAGTGAATGCACTTCCAAAACTATTAAGTGTGCAAACTGCAACGGAACACATAAATCGACTGATCTTACGTGTGTAAACCGCCAAAGCTTTCTTGAAATGAGGAAAAAGCTTTCGTCAAAAAACAAAACTGCACGTGTGAAACGAGCACACCCAATTTACGAAACCAACATCATGGATTTTCCCTCACTCCCACACCATCGTTATGCCGCAGTTAATGCTGAAGCTACATACAGCCACAACACCTCAAATGTATGGACCAAGCCTACCAACAACAATGGTGTTAACACCAACAAAGAGCTTTTTTCTTTGGAAGAGATAAACGCACTCACTGCAGAAATGATCACCTTGCTGGAAAATTGTACAACAAAGGCAGAGCAATTTAATACCATCACTCAACTTGCAATTAAGTATTTATATACATCTAAGAAATGAACTTAGGTAGCTTAAATATAATATGTTGGAATGCTAGAAGTATTCGAGCTAAACAAATTGAATTTTATTCCTTCCTTATGACTTACAACATTGACTTAGCATTAGTATCAGAAACTTGGTTGAATTCAACCGACCGCTTATCTAATTCTGTATACAAATGCTATCGTTTGGACAGGGAATATAGAAGTGGTGGCGGTGTTGCCGTGGTAATAAAACGTTCGATACGACATAATTTACTACCTATCCCAAGTACGAAATTAGTTGAAACAATTGGTGTCGAAGTTCCCTTTGTTAACGGGCTTTCATTGAAAATTGTTAGTTCTTATTTTCCGGGCGGGTCAACATCTCCGCAAAAGCGTGCGGATCTTCACAATGATTTACTAAGGCTTATTAATACTAATGATTTATTTCTAATTGGTGGCGATTTTAACTGCAGACATAGGCGCTGGGGTTGTCTTAGGGCTAATGCGTGGGGTAACATCCTTGCGAATTTAAACTCAAGACATCCATTTGAAATACTCTACCCATCAAATCCTTCTTACATTCCATCGAGTAGGAACAGGAATCCCTCAACTTTAGATTTATTTTTAACAAACATTCCTGATCTTTTTACCGAGCCTAAAACTCTTAATGAACTTAGTTCCGACCATCTACCCGTGCAATGGAGTGTAATTCTTTCTCCAGTTGCTTGCACAAGCCAATTTTTTGATATCAAAAATGCTAACTGGAAGTTATTCAGAAGGCTAATGCGCGCAAAACTGGAAAACACATCTGACCAAAATACTAGTCAATCTTTAGTTGATCAAAATGTAGACACTTTTATGACTGCCATTATTGAAAGCATTGATCAGTCAGTTCCAAAAAAAATGGTTTCTAGACATAAATCATTTATCCTTCCGCATTTCATCCTTAACATAATAAAGTTAAGATCCAGATGGAAACGTACGAGGAACGACTTATATCTCACCGAATATAAAAAAATTAATTCTTTACTAAAATATGCAATCGCAAATTTTAGAAACCAATCATGGAGAGATAGACTCCAAGGGTTAGAGAAAAGTAGCAAACCATTCTGGAACATTGTTAAAGTAATTAAAGAGAAACACACATACATACCTCCACTTAAGGTTGGGAACTCTGTGTTACATTCTTGCATGGAAAAAGCTAATGCCTTTGCAGATAATTTTGCAAATAATCATCTAAATTCTAGTCATGTTATCCCAGACACGCACATAACTTCCTCCGTTGAGCAATCAGTCAACTTCATTAGGTCACACCCACTGATAAGAAATGCCAATCTAATATCCTTAAGTGAACTAAGGGATACAATACAAAATTTAAAAACCAGAAAGTCATCCGGCTTCGATGCGATCAAAAACGTGTTTCTTAAAAATCTTCCAGATTCTTCTCTTAAATATCTGGTAAATACTTTCAATGGCTGCCTTAAGCTGGGATACTTCCCGAAAAACTGGAAAACTGCCAAGATAATTCCGATTTTGAAACCTGGCAAAAGTGCAAACTTGCCCTCTAGTTTCAGGCCAATAAGTCTGCTGAGCTCCCTTAGTAAGTGCCTGGAGAAGATTATCAAAAAAAGAATTATATCCTTCGTTGACGATAACGAAATATTACTTAAAGAGCAATTTGGATTTAGAGCTTTGCATAGCACTACACACCAAGTGGATCGCATAACAAAATATATCAAAAGTAATCTTGCTAGAGGCTTAAGTACTGGCACGATAATTTTGGACGTAGAAAAAGCGTTCGATACGGTTTGGCATGATGGTTTGGTACACAAGCTTCTGAATTTCAATTTTCCGTTATACCTTATAAAAATTATTGAATCTTTTCTATCTTTCCGAAGTTTTATCGTGTCCTTAAATCAAACCCTCCCAGACAATAAACTGATTAATGCAGGTGTCCCACAAGGATCAGTGCTTGGGCCAGCAATATTGCTTTATTTGCTGATGATATTTGTATCTATTCGTCGGATGCAATTGGTTCCAATATTGAAACTAATTTTCAATCTGCTTTAAATACTGTTCTAACATATTACCAAAATTGGAACATTAATATTAATGCTTCTAAGACCCAAGCTATCTTTTTTACACGAAAAAGAAAAGCTTGCTTACTTCCAAGCAACCGCCTTCAACTCAACGGTGTTCCAATTGAGTGGAAATCTAGTGGAAAGTATCTTGGAATTTACTTAGATAAACAATTAACTTTCAAGCTACACATACAAGAAGTTATAAAAAAGATTAATGTTACGATCAAGATTCTCTATCCATTCCTTTGCAGGAATTCAAAACTGGACAATGATAATAAGATATTGATTTTCAAGGCTATTTTCCAAGCGATCATGTTCTATGGATCTCCTGTCTGGGGCACATGCGCAAAAAGTCATCTTCGTAGACTCCAGACAACTCAAAATAAATTATTAAAAATGATCCTAAATTTGCCCTGGTTTTTCTCGACAGAAGAATTACATAACATAGCTGGCATCGAAATGGTTTCAACTAGAATTCAGAAACTTCATAGTCAATACAACTTATCTTGTCTGGCTTCAGACAACGACTTGATTTCAATCCTAGTTACATAATGTGCAATTTATTTATTTATTTATTTATTTATTTATTTATTTATTTATTTAATAATAATTATTTTCTTTTTGCACTAGTACATAGCACTTTGAAATCAAGTGTTAACACCACTTCTCTCTTCCCTCCAACGAAATAAGGCATTTTATCTGTCAAGAAGGTTTTTAGTGGCTTTCCTTCGAACTTGTAGTATTTCTGTGATATATAATTTATAAATTATATAAATATTCTAGATGTAAGGTAATGCAAACCAAATCTCTGTAAAACGAAGATTGTATTTTGTTAATTGTAAATATTTCTGCCACAATAAATATAAAAAAAAAAAAAAAATAAATTTTCTGAAGTGCGTCCATTTCTTCTCTCATTGCCACCTTCCACTTTTTCGAATCCTTTGAATTCCTCATTAAGTGACGATGGTTCCAAAAATTCTGCTACATAAGCGTACCCCGCTAACATCGTTGAAATGGAGCTGTCTGTTTTCTTCGATGCATTTCTCAAACGATCTTTAATTGGAATGCCAGGATCATGTGTATTCTGTTCATCCGCAGATTGATACTCGTCGTCATCTGGATTTGTGGTTTCACTTAAAATAGGTTGCGTAGAAAAGTTGTTTTCACCATCAGAAAATAAAAATGTCACTTCTTTTTCAATAGACTGTCTCTTTGTCATCTCATCATCTGATTCTGAATCTTCAAATATTACATCACGACTTACCTTGATATTGTTTGTTCCTTCCACCCAGACTCCGTAGGCCTTAACACCATCCATGTATCCAACAAAAATTCCCTTTTCGGATTATACATCCCATTTTTTTCTATTTTGGTCGGGAATGTAGATAAAACAATCTGATCCAAAAATCTTCCAATCCGCACAATTTGAGGCCAAATCCTTTCCTGTCCACCGTGCGTATGGTGATTTGTTATTTGAATTTAAACACGTCTTGTTGATCACAAAAGCAGAAGTGTTAACTGCCTCCGCCTACAATTTTATAGGTAAGTTCTTCGCATGCAGCATTGTCCGAGCCGCTTCCACCAGAGTTCTCATTTCTCTTTCTGCTCGGCCGTTTTGTTGTGGACAATACGGCACAGATGTTTGGTGAGAAACTTTTGCATAATACGCTTAATAGCTTCATTCTTAAACTCGGTACCATTGTCGCTTTTTATTGTATGTAGTGTTATTCCAGTTTCCGTCTCTAATTTCATTGCTCCAAGCACTAAGCAACTTCATCTTTGCCTTTCAGAAAATAAACGACACGATAATAGCAGGAAATATTACGAATTTGACAAAGAAACCTGTTGCATTGGGCCACATAAATCAACTTACACTAATTCACCAGGCTTTTGTGCTCCGCTATTTTTTTTATTTATTTTTTTTATAATTTGCAAGGGATTATGTACCCATACAATTTTTGCACATAGCGCGGGCGAAGGAAATTTAGTGGGCTTGATGGTGTACTGATGAGCATTCATAGCGAGACGGGTGTTACGGTTGGAGGTTTGAAAGGGCGGAATGCTACAGGCAATTTCTGAGGAGCACTGGTGGTGAAAATAGCGATAGAACAGGGTGAGACAGGGGAAATTACGTCGGTGGTCGAGGGTGTCAATCGACTGTGTAATATTAGCATCACCTATTAGTTTTATCGCACGGTTTTGAATCCTATCTGGTAGGCGCAAGAAGTCTTGGGGGCACTTGACCCGACGTGAGCATACTCCAATTTTGGGCGGATGAAAGCCTTATATATTGAAGCCTGATCAGAGGGGGTGAAGTATTTCTTACATCGCTTAAGGAAACCTTGACATTTCACAGTATTTTTGGCGACTTCGAATATGTGGTCATTCCAACGTAAGTTTTCATTGACACACATACTGAGAATGGAAAGTTTTTCGGTTTCAACGATGCAAGTACCATTCATGGATAATGGCTGAGTATTTCAATTTCGCTTAAGCGACAGCAGACAGCATTGTGTATTGGAAGCATTAAATTCCACTCTGTTGGTAGTTTCCCAATTGGTTATGCTGTTTATATCGGAATTTAATGAGCTTAACACACGCTGCCGTTCCCATTCTACAGCTCAAGAGCAGGGACGTGATTTCGGGAACGAATATGAAAAGCAGAGAGTACTGTCGTCAGCAAAGTAGTAAATTGGATTAGAAGTAGCAGACAAGAGATCATTGATGAAAATTAAAAAGAGTGTCGGAGACAGAACGGAGCCCTGGGGCACACCAGCATTTATTTTGTGAATATCAGACTTAAAACCGTACAAGACAACTTGAATTGAATGTTCCGAAAGGTAATTTCTAATCCGTTGAAGAAGAGAGTCGTCGATCCCAAATGCACGCATTTTCGACAAAAGAGCCTGATGCCAAACTCTGTCAAATGCCTTAGAAATATCAAGTGTAACTATCTTGTTTTCGCCAGATTGATGTAAACTTTGATTGCACTTTTCGGTGAGATATGCTATCAAATCACCAATGGACCTGTTGCTACGAAAACCGTATTGCCGGTTATTAAGAAATTTTCGTGTTTCGAGATATTTCATGAGCTGACGATTTATCAGCGTTTCCATGACCTTGGAAAGAAGGGACGTAAGTATTGCACTGTAAGAGGAGTAAGGAGTAAGAGGAGAGAGAAGAAGATTCGCCTTTTTTAGGCTCTTTTAGGATGGAGGATGAGGCAGAATTTCTAATGTTTTTGACGAACGACCAAACATTTTTACTACCTTTGGGACATTGTAGTATTTTTTGCCTCAGTTTTTGGTCGTATAATTTAAAAACTTAATTTCGGATTTGTCGAAAAAAAATTTTATTCTTTATTTCTCCAATCTAATCTAACACTTTTAACTTACTGACTACTGGTGCCCACTTGGCATTCCCTTAAATTACTTTTTACTTTGCTATCTCAGCTTTATTTTTTATGTTGCGCGTGTGACTTTTCCGATACTTGACACTTCCTTTGCAACTTTGTTGCAAACATTGACTTGCCGTTATCGTGAAAAGTGTGGGAACATATTGTATTTGACTCTAAAAGGGAAATGAAAACATGGATCAGGTATCGGAATCTTGTGGGTACATAACCTCTCCCCCGTTAGTCTGAAAATTCTCCTGAATTTTTATATTTTTGGGAATTTGTTTCTTCATTATAAGTTTGAGTTTTTTATTGCTTCTAGTAATGGTTATTATTGAAATGCTGATTATGATCATGATTATTAATAAAGTTGAGATAGCGATGTAATTAACATTTTTATGAAATCTTAATATTTTAATATTTTCTAAGTTTACAAACGTTTTTAGCATAATTTCCTTAAAGTCTAGCTTCCTAGTAAAATTGATTTTTTCTTCTTCATTGTAGAAGAATCTGTCCACAAATTGTATATTTTTATTGCCAAACGTTTGACTAAGTATTTCTATTGAGCAATTATTGATTACAATTAAATAGTTTCCACTTATGTTTCGTTTTATGTTTCGATCATCGCAATGGTTTATAATTGTTTCGTTATTCATGTTTTTACACAGTATAGTGCTCGTATATTCATCTAGTGATACAATTTCCATTAATTTATTTTCTTTCATTTCACAGTTTTGTTTTGTAATACAATTGTTTATTGGTATTAAATCTTTTTCATATAAAATTTTATTGTCGTATTGATATTTAGTTCGATTAATTTTTATAACATATTGGTCTTCAATTATTATTTCCTGATTTCTTTCTGTTGGTACTGCTGTGATAAGCTTAAAATCTACTAGTTTATAAGTATGTGGTATTTTAATTGCAATGATTAATTTCCCTGTGCTATATTTTAACAAACCTATTCTTATATTCTTTAACTTATATAAATCTAGTTCTGTCTCGGTTATTTCTGTCGCCGTCATCAGACTTGGGTGGACAAGTCCTTGTTTAACTAGAGCAATACTATCTATTATTTGATTTAATTTATCTTCTAGAATTCGTAGTTTCAAGGTTTGGTCGATTTTGAGCTGTTGTCGAATAATCCGCTTCTCGTTATCTGTAAGTTCTTTATATGTCTGGATTAATTGGTTCCTATCTATTTCTATGATGCTCTTAAGGTCACTGATTGTGTCATGAAAATGGGAATTGATTTCGATTTGTTTATTTAGGTTAAAAACTGCATTACTCTCATTTTCTTCTATATTTCTAATATGTTCTGTTATGTCCTGTCTGTCATTATCGTCCATAGTTCCAAATAGCCACTTTTGTGCTGTACCTATTAGGTTTATAAGTCCTCTTTTTTGTCTTGTCTTTCCGGGTTCTATTGCTTTTAGTTTTGCTTCAATGTTGGTTACTAATTTTCTAATTGTCACGTCGTCTGCTATTTGTAGTGTCCTTAAACTTTCTGTTATCATATTCAGGGTTCGTTGAAATTCGTTAGTAACAATTATGTGAAGTATTTTTTTTGTATCTTTTATTATTTCTGTTTGTCCCATGTTGATTAAAGCGTATCCGTTGTCAGTTGTTAGTGGGGTTATTTGTAGTGTAGCTATTGCTGGTTGTGTTACTAGTAAGGTCAGTATTAGATATGTAAATGTCGTCATCTGCAAATTTACGTGGTGGCTTAATATTTATTGGATGCTCTTTATCCATTTTCTTAAGTCTATACCTAGGTTCATTTTTGTAATAGTTTCTGCTATAATTCTTAACTGGTACTATTTTCCTATTCTCTCTATATTCTTGCCTACCTTGGTTTAGTTTATTTATGTATTTTTCTTTTTTCAGTTTTATCCTGTTAGCAAGTGTTGCAAAGTCAGCAAACATTGCTTCTTCTGGGGTCATTTCTATTGTTGAGTGATACCTATTGTTATAGTTATTGACTGCCCTATGGACTTTTTGAACTAGTGTTAAGTCTTCGTTTCTAATTGTTACTAATTTCTCTTGGAGGGTCGAATGAAATCTTTCGATATCACTATTTCCCGTGTGTGTGTTTGCTTTGGTTAGGTGTAACTCAACCTGTTGTTCGGTTAAAAATGCTTTGAAGTTTTCGGATCTAAATTCGTTATCTGTTATTAATTTTTTAGGTTTACCGAACTTCGAAAAGTGTTCTTCTAAAGTTTCAATTTTCTTAATCCAATTTCTATTGGCTTAAAAATAGACATATGCTTTTTTTGTTAATTTATCTATTAAGGTTACAAATGATTGTTTCATGAAGTAATAGATGTCCATATGTAAAATTTCGTTTGGCCTAGAAGGTGTTTCGCTTATTTCAAATTTAGGTTTATTCGGTTTCCTTTCATACTTGACTTCTAGACATGTCTTGCAGTTATTAATTATTTTTGTTATTTCTTTTACTAACTTCGGATAATAGATTTTATTTTTCAGGCTGTGGTATGTTTCAACGATACCGCTATGTAAGCTTTCTTTTGTGTGGTAAATTGAAATTTGTTTCTGAACTTCTTCCAAAGTCTCTATTTCCCTAGCCCTCAGAGTTGCCTTTACGAATTTAATTTTCTTGTCATGACTAAAAAGTTCAATTAAAAGTTGTTGTATCTTATTAAACGCATGATCAGATAGTTCAGTGTATATTCCTATAACACCTGGTTTAATGTATCTCCGCAATAAATCGGTCCAATAACCTATTTCTCTAGTCATATCTACGTAAATAATTCTTCTATTGTGTACCACTTCTATTTCTGTGTTAGTGTCGTTAGTGAGTATTAATTGTGTTTTATAAATATTTACTATTTTTTCTTTTATTGAGATATGGTCTAACTGTTGTTCATCTTGTGAATGAATTGTGGCATCTTCTGAAATTTTATCTATTGATTGACAGTCTATTTGATCGTTAAAATTAGCTTTGTTGTTAATCTCCGGAATTCGGCTTAGAAAGTCTGCTATTTTGTTTTCTTTTCCTTTCAGATATTCGATGTCAAATTGGTACTCTTGAAGCTTTAGTAACCACCGTTGGTTTCTTTGGCTAAATTCCTTTCCGGTATATTTTTTATTTAAGTATTTTATGGGCATATGGTCAGTTACTATTTTAAATCTTTTACCCCATAGATATGGCCTAAAATAATTAACGGCCCAAACAATCGCCAAGAATTCTTTGTCGGTGACAGAGTAATTCTTTTCGTGATCGTTCAGAGATCGTGAGGCATAACACACGGGTTGTCCTTCTTGCATTAGGACTGCTCCGATCGCGTAATTACTTGCATCAGTATTTACTACAAATGTTTTATTAAAATTTGGAAATTTCAGAATTGGGTGCTTAATAATATTCATTTTGAGGGTTTCAAATGCCTGGATATATTTGGGATCGTTTACGTTTATAGTTTTATCTTTATTTAAATACTTTATCATTGGACTAGCTATTTTAGCATAGTCCTTTACAAATTTGCGGTAGAAGCCAGTCACTCCCAAAAAGCCTTTTAATTGCCTTTCTGATTTCGGTAGTGGATATTCTTGGATACATTTTACTTTAACTGGGTTTGGTTTCATGCCTTCAGCTGTTAAGACATGTCCCAGGAATTCCGTATTTTTCTTCATGAACGAGCATTTATCGAATTGAACTTTGAGATTGTGTTCAGCCAATCTCTGAAATATTAATTTTAAAGAATTAATATGTTCCTGTAAGCTGGTTGAAAAAACCAGTATGTCATCTAAATAGACGACGTAGATCTTTTTAATATATTCCCTAAGAATCTCATTCATCAACCTTTGAAAGGTTGCTGGAGCATTCTTAAGGCCAAATGGCATTCTCACGAATTCGTACAATCCGTTTGGTGTAACGAAAGCTGTTTTATGAATGTCATTGGGATGCATCTTTATCTGATGGTATCCCTTAGCCAGATCTAACGAAGAAAAATAATGAGCTCTTCCCAATTTATCCAATATACCGTTTATATTGGGAATGGGATATTTATTATCGATCGTAATTTCGTTTAATTTTCTATAATCTACACATATTCGAAATTTCTGTTGTCCTGAGGTATCTAATTTTTTTGCTACTCCAACTATAGGTGACGCGTATCTACTATTTGATTTCCTAATTATACCCTGCTCTTCCATTTCATGTAGTTGCCGTCTCACTTCTTCGTCATGTTTAGGTGGTAGTCTATATAATTTCGAGTTAATCTGTTGGTCGGTCGTAGTTCGTATATCATGCATTATAGAGTCTGTATTTGTCAATTGGTCTCCTTCCTGATAAATAAGATTTGTGTATTAATCTAAAAGCGTTTTTATTTGTTGAAATTCCTCTTTATTTAAGTGACTTAAGTCAAGCTCTTTTTTACAAGAGTTAAGTTCGAAACAATCAAGAGTTGTTTCGTTTTCTATTGAATAGATCGATAATAATGATCCATTCTTTAGAATAATTGTTTTCTCATTAAAATCAATCGTCTTAACGATTTTGCTCAAGAGGTCCATACCTACTAATAAATCATAAGGCTTGTCTCCTAAATCTCTTCTATACCACCGTGTGGCTCCTCTTTGATTGTAGTTGAATTCCGTTGGTATGCTTGTGATTATTCTCTCAATTACTTCAGTAGTTACACTATTGATAGTTTGGAGTTTAAGTTTTACCTTTTCAAAAATCCTAAATTTACTACAATCTACTCTACTAGAATTAACTATGCTCATAGTTGAGCCTGTGTCAACCAGAGCTTTGTATTGTTTATTGTCAATTGTCAAGTTTGTAAAGATTTTGTTTCCGAGGCCTAACTGAGAAAAAACTCTGGTTCGATGTTATGAACCTCCTCGTTGATTTGTTTACCCTGTTGCTCTTCTACGCTATCGTTATATGATATTTGTCCTACTTCCATAGGTTGCAAGTTTTGTTGCGCATTTCTGAATTGACCTGAACTATTAAAAATTTGTTGTCTATTCTGTCCTGTATTTAGATTTGGCCTATCATTTTTTTGCCTACGCTGTCCCGAATTGTTTTGTGGTGTTTCGGAACTACGTTGCCTATATTGTCCTGAGTTATCCTTATAATTATTTGAATTTCTAGTTTGATTATTTGGATTGGGGTTATTACTTCTGTTGTTTTGGGTTGGGTTACTAGTGTCGTGTCTGTTGTTATTTTTATGATTTTGTGTTGAACGCCTATCGTCTACTACGAATTTCCTATCTAGATTATTATAATCAAAGCCAATGTAAGAATATAGTATTTCTTTTATCTCATGTAATATGAATTTATCTCTTATATCACGGGATAAATTACCCGCTACAAGCTGTTTAATCTTATCTTCTAGCACCGTGTAGAAGCAGTTTTTAGTTTCTACAGACTTAGTTTCATATGTTGCAAATGTGTTCACTTCTTTTATTATTTTTTCCACTTGTTGATTTAAATCAGAAATAGAACTTACCCTTAGATTACTGATTCTTCTTGAGATTTCCTTGTAACTAACGGTTGGTCTGAAATGTTGTTTCAATAGTAATTTAGCTTTTTCCCATCCTTCTGGTTGGTTGTTGATCAATAATTCCTTGGCTGGTCCTTGAATTTTCGTATTGAAGATAGCCTGCCATAGCTCTTGTCTGGTGTTATTATCTACACTGTCTAGATGAATTTGCACTACGGTAAGAGACTGGGTTAACCCTTCCTGGTCACCGCTGTATTCCTTGATGTAAGCAATCTCTTTCATAATCCCCACAGCTCGGCTTTGGGCTGGATTCCTGCTAGCTAAAGCTTCCAAAGCTATCGTAAGTCTTTCTACTAACGCTGCCTCCATTTCTCTTGTAATGACGTCTTTAAAAAACTGAGATATTCTATGTTTACGAGTAATGGTGGATGTTTGATGTTTTTTTTGTTTTCTTTTGTTAAGTTTGAGTCAGCACCTGATCTAGCTTATTTTTAGCTAACCTTTTAAATAATGTTAGATCACTGGGTCAATAAAGTTTCACTTAATATATCCGGTTTGAGGTTTATCTTTTCTGATTTTTAGAAACACTTCTTCCTCCGGTATACTATTTTATCTAATGTACTTTTAGAGGTTTTTATTTAACGGGTCCAATAGTAGAATATATTCTCACACTTGGTACACAGTTGCACTTATACTCCTCCAAAAGTTTTTTTTTTTTTTCAGAGTCGAACTTTTGCCTTGATCTTGAGAGACACTTCTCACACTTTACGCGTTTTCGTTTCGCTCGTTCTCATATGGATTCAAAAACTGTTTGTTTGAATCCTACCGACTGCGCCATTTAAAAACTTAATTTCGGATTTGTCGAAAAAAAATTGTATTCTTTATTTCTCCAATCTAATCTAACACTTTTAACTTACTGACTACTGGTGCCCACTTGGCATTCCCTTAAATTACTTTTTACTTTGCTATCTCAGCTTTATTTTTTATGTTGCGCGTGTGACTTTTCCGATACTTGACACTTCCTTTGCAACTTTGTTGCAAACATTGACTTGCCGTTATCGTGAAAAGTGTGGGAACATATTGTATTTGACTCTAAAAGGGAAATGAAAACATGGATCGGGTATCGGAATCTGTTGGGTACATAACCTATATAAATTTGACACGCTTAAGAAAGGCGTTGCAGTCATTCCTGGCTCGTTTAAATTTTTTCCGGTTTTCCTCTGTGGGGTTGGCTTTATAGGACCGAAAAAACATTTCTCTTAACCTGACAGCCTCTTTACAGCTCGAGTCGTACCACGCGTTTTCCTTTGGTCTGATACTCTTTATCCGGTGAGGGATAAAGGATCTCATTCTAAAGAGAATAGTGTCTGTGATCATATCAGCAGCGGCATCCACGTCGTTATCGAGGAAACATAACGACCAGTTAAAATTCCTAAAGAAGGTGTTAATTCCGCTCCAATTGGCTTTCTCGTATTGCCATACTGTTCTGTTAGGATTTTTTTTTCTATAACTGTGTGGTCAATGTACGAAAATTTAGCTGATATGACACAATGGTCCGACGAACCTAGAGGTGAGAGCACATCAACCGTGTTCTTATCAGGGTGTGAGGTTAGAAACAAATCCAGGATGTTGGCGGTATGACTATCAACGTCTGGGACTCACGTGGTCTCATTTACAAACTGGGTCAAGTTGTTTTCCGCAGCGAAGATCTCAACACACCGTCCTTCGTGTGTTGTTTGTCCAGAATGTCGAAGCCACCCAGAATTGTGTATATTCAAATCGCACGTAATAACGATTTCAGTATGAGGAAACAGGGATATAGTTCTTTGTATGGAGTCAGGCAGCGCATCAAACTCGTTAAAGGTCGAATTGCTGTCTAGTGTGAGGCTTCTGTAAATAAAGCAGTAGTGGATAATTTGCTTACGGATATGGAATTTTTTTACCACATGAAATTGAATTCCGGATTGGAACAAGGACTACATTGTGGTGGAGTTTGGTAAGCTACATCACTACGCACGTAGATGGCGAGCCCACGGTGAGAGAAGAATATTGACACTAATTCGTAGCCAGGTAGCTTCAGATCAGAATGATCTGAGAGTTGTGTCTACCCGTGTTTCACTTAGTGCCAAAGCAGCAGTCTGTATTTACAGACGTGGACGTACGCAGAAAAATGATTAAATTTTAGCCCGCGAATATTTGCTATGTCCACTCTGAATTTCTGAGCCATTACAAGAAAAAAAAAAAAAACACAAACACCGACGATGCTAAGCGAAGCTGCGAAGTGAAAACCTTGTCGTTGGTTTACCGAAACAATTTGTTGTAGGTATTATGCCCTTACAACAATATGAGACAGTACACCAACAAAATTGTCATTCGCAACCTGCCATCCATTGCCGTATAACAGCAACGGTACTGACCAAGTGCAAGCAACAGCACCGCGACCGGGGCCAGGATAGAGGATGCCCGCACTAAATATGCATGTATGTTACATTTTTGTTTTTTCACTACTGCACAGCACAAGTGTTTTTTTTATTTTTTTTTTTATTTATCTATTTAATTTGGATTTTTTTTTCACTCTTTTCTACGAGAGCACACGCGCACGGATTAGGTGGGAGTGGGAGGTGGTGATTTTTTTTGTCACTGCAGACGGCGGGGACTTAAATGTCGTGCGTGCCCGACCTTTTTCTAAAGTCGCATTTGATGAAAATAGGTTAGCTTTTAAATCGGGAACTAGTAACACATCTTTTAAAAATTTCTTTTGTGAAATAGATTTAATGTAGACAAGAATTGATATTTCCGCGGCCAGTAGCAAAAATCAGTTGTCCGTTTCCCACACGAACACCTTGAGGTTCTCTAAAATGACTGTATGTAAAAACAAAATTTTTATTGCACGTCATGTGGTTCGGTGCTCCAGAGTCCAAAATCCAAATATCATTGCGGTTTTCAGTATTACCAAAAGCAAGAGTAGAAATGAACCCATCCTTTTGATTCTGCATGTCGCTCTGGTATTGGTGAGAGAGTTTATGCTGATATTGGAAACGGTTTTTTTTCGGGCAATCTTTTTTCAAATGCACTGGCTTCTTGCAATAAAAACACTTACCACCCCCGCTACCACCAGCGTTGTGCGTTGAGTGAGAATAATTTTGTTGGTTTTGCTTTCGTGCAGTGACAAACGCACTTTGTTGTTGGTGAATGTTTGGGTGCTGTAAAGTTCGCATCTCTTCGACGATAAGGCGGCTGGTTAAATTTGCTAGTGTTCGTTCCGATGCACTTGTCGATTCCCATGCAGTATGAAAGTGTTTGTATGTTTCTGGAAGAGTCATTAACACTTTTGTAATTAGCATTTTATCTGATACAATCTCACCCAGATTACGTAGTTGCCGCACAATCGACTCTAACTTGGATATATGTGTTGCAATGTCATCGCGTTCATCTCTAACCAAGGAAAAGTACTTCTGTTGTAGCATGTGAATATTGGTGAGAGTCTTCTGTTCATACACAGCTTCCAGTTTCTCCCACATTTCTTAAGCAGTATTGCTGTTTATAATATGTATTAGTGGTTGCTGTCCTAATGCCGTCACAATGATTTTATGCACTTTACAATCAGACATAATAAAGGTTTTATACTCTGCCGAATCTGCTGCTGGTTCGACCAGCCCACCAGTAACCACATCATATAACCCATATGACCGCAATACCACTTTTATCTGGAATTTCCAGGGCGGCCACTGCTCTGCAAAAATCAGTTTTTCGATTCTCGCTTCAATTTCCATTGCTCCCAAAAACACACGGATCCGCTTAATTCACTTTTACGTTATGTTTCTTAGAAACGAAACTGTCAATTTAACTGTTTAAAAATTGTAACTTCAGTGCATATGGGCTGGGCCCATAACCTGTTGCAGTGAAAAGAAAGAACAAGCGACCGATCTGTTAAAATGTTTTATGGAGAACTAACAGAAAGTTCACTTAAGGAAGTTTTGTATATAGTATTCAAATGTAAGTGTGTAGTAGTGAGAGAGAGAGTTACCAAAATATTCATAAACAGTTTTCTCTCCAACAGGGACCCGGTGCATTACGTCTCCTGGGTCCATAGCGTTGAGACGGTGCTGAAGGACTACGAAATAGAAGTTAGAGGCAAGGGAGACTCCGTCTCGTACAACATTTTTGATAACAACTGGTTCGAGATGAAAAGGGTTCTCTCCCTTCATTTAGCCGATAAGAGAGATATCCGAACACTCGAACACCAGTTAAATCCATTAACGCAGGGTAACTCAACAGTCGACGATTTCTTACGTGGCCGTTAACTACCAGTTCTCCTTGATCATTAGTAAAATCAGGGCTTAGGTGTATTCCACCGAGACAATGAATGCGTTGGTGGAAACTTATAGAAATCCCTAAGTAGATGTGCTCGTACTAGGGCTAAGTGGCGATTTCTCTTCTTCTTCTTATCCTTTTATTAGCCCTTTCCTCGTTATAAGAACTTATGCGTAACGAGTTTCCCATTTTTACTGCATCGCTGCTGCTTATGGGGTTGGCCAATGTCGCAGACCGCAGAACGCGTCTACATAATGCTCGGTCCTGGATCGCTTCAGTGGTAAGCCCCAGACGTTGTTGCGCATTTGCCATCTGAGAAATCCAGGAATTCTTTTTCCGACCTCGTTTTCTTACAGTTGGAGTGACCGTAGTTAATAGTGCCTTTTTAACCGGATTTTCCGCAGATCTTCTTTGAACGTGGCAATACCAACTTATTCTATTCGGCTCAAGCTGTTCGGTTACCGAATTCTTTATATGTAGACTTCCTCTTATACGCGTAGATCTAATACAATCGCGTTTAGTGACTCCACTAGACATCCTTAACATTTTCATTTCCGCTGCCGTCATTTTGTTTTTAAACGCTTCGTACATTGTCCAGCACTGTGAACCGTATATAAGTGGCGATTTCTCAAGGCTGTTAATCATTTGAAAGCTGAAACCCCTGCCCGAAGCATACTCAGCTCGTCAGGAAAAAAACCTAAATATATGAAGTAACTCGGTGGACGTAAGGGCACCTAATACAATAACACAGTAATCGCCAGAAACATCGGCAAGACTCTGCTCAAAAGTCATACCCACACCTGAACTCAGGTTTCTAGCGGAAATCGCCGCCACCAAGGCCAGGGACCTATTCAAACGAGAATCTAAATCGGATAGCTATAGTCCCCAAAAACAGCAGCGGTTGTACCATGAAGCATCCGCAGGCCCTGAGACACCAAATGGGGTAGAATCTGTTGATTTACCCGACGAAGGCTCAACACCAGAAAATTTTATGATGGTAGCCTCGTTTCCAGCGTACCATACATATAGTATGTTACGCGAGATGGAGACATTCTAACCTTTCTTATCGACACCGGGGCTAACAGGTTATTAAACCAACTTTAGCTCTACACCCTGACCCCGTAGAAAACATATTTTATGTAAATAGTCCTGCTGGAGAGATTTTTTGTTCTCCCCAGCTTAACATCATTCGATGGCATAATTGGTGATGATACGCTTAAACAATTAAAAGGTGTTATCGATAGCGAAAAAAATAAACTCACCATTGAATCCAATAAAGTCATTATCTTAAAAAATCGCCCTTCAAACGCAGTAAATCAAATGTTGACCCTAAACTGAAATATATCAGTATCTGCAAGATCCAGGCTGAGCATTATTTGCGAAAAGTTCAGTAATCTCTTTGGTCCAGTTGGTAACGACAAAGTAAAAACCAACGTTAGAGACGGAATCTGCACAAACACAGACGAGCGTATCTATGCTAAAAGTTATCCCTATCCGGCTTGCATGAGGAAAGAGTTAGAACGTCAAATTAAAGAACTTCTGTCGGAAAATACGGAGGACGGAGGAAAACCAAAAAAAAATTCAAACGAGCCAGCAATGACTGCAACGCCTTTTTTAAGCGTGTGAAAATTCTATGCGACCATAGAACTGAGGCAAAAAATACTACAATGCCCCAAAATTAGTAAACATTAGAAATTCTGCCTCATTCTCCATCCCAACGAAGAGGTGTTCTTCAATGCTGGCAAAAAAACTGCGTAAGATTTTCCACCAATCCTACTCTTCAGGACGCTTTCCGAGCGGATGGAAAACAGCCTTTGTCCAGCCGGTCCCTAAAAACAGACGACTCTTCTTCTCTCTACTCTTACAGACCCATTGCACTTACGTCCCTTCTTTCCAAGGCCATGGAAACGCTGATAAATCGTCAGCTCATGAAATATCTCGAAACATGAAAACTTCTTAATGACCGGCAGTACGGTTTTCGTAGCAACAGGTCCACTGGTGATTTGATGGCATGTGTTGCATTGGCAGCACTCTCGCTAGTTAACATTGAACTGAAGTGCCTTATGTCACATGAATAAAGATTCTTTTTAATTTTGGTCTAAACCTTAAACATGGTGGCAGCGGTTGCAAAGAGAGAAAAAAACCCTTAACCTCATAAGAGCCCAAATTGGAAAAAAAAAACTGTTCGAAACAAATAGTTTCAAAACAGGGAAGTAATTAGAATACTTATAAATGAGCACATAGAGCAAATAAAAATAAATATCATTTAAGCCAAACAGTGTTTTATAGTAAACTTGGTCCATACAAAAAACCACATCTGAAGTGAGGAGACACGTGCTAACATGACGGAAAGGGAAAAATAAGGAAATTACCCATCAACAAGCACCACACATCTTCAAAGTCAAAAGATGCAGATAACCCCGGGCGAATTTTCATTTGTACCATCAGACTTGGAGAAATGGTTCAAGCGCTTTGAACGATACCGAATAGGAAATGGACTCCACGAGACAACTAACAAATACCAGGTAAACATACTTATATACTGCATGGGCGAATGAGCCGAAGAAATATTTTCTTCATTCACTGAACCCCCTACAACATATGTTGAATGAACTTGTATAAATTAATTCGAAAAATATTTTATTCCCAAAAGAAATGTTATATACGAAAGGGCAAAATTTAAAAGAAAGCAGGGGGATGAAACAAGGGAGGAACTTATTTCTGCTTTGCATGCGCTCGCAAAGTATTGCGAATGGGAAATTTGAATGATGAAATGATTTTGCTAACCCTAATTGTAGGTATGAAAGACACAGGCTTGAGTGACAGATTACAGCTCGATTCAAATCTATCATTAGAGAAAGCTATTACGTCGTTCGATAGGTAGAGGAGTTTCTCAGGCAAAAACACGAGCTTTTTCCAGTATCACCAGCTGTGTGCAGAGTGGAGCATTTTGCCGATAAGAAAAGCAGAAACGAGAAACATAAAATAGGACTCAATAGACAAATGAAAAACTATAGGAGAGGGGGGATTCAAGGCAGGGAAAAAGATGTAGGAGATCAAAAGTGCATGCGATGTGGATTTGATCGTCATGAGTATAACAAGTGCCCCACTAAAAATATAAATTGCAATAAGTGTAAGAGAGTTGGACATTACGCAAGGTAATGTAGGACAAAAAGGGTAAATGAGGTTAGGGAGGGAATGAGGAATTTTTTGTTGGTGCAGTATCGCAAGACTGGACCATCGATTTATGACTAAATGAAAAGAAAGTAAATTTTTAAGTGGATACATGTAACCTTAGTACCTTGGGCGGCGGTTAAGAATACCGTGGGAACGTACATTAAAAAAACATCGGCAAAAATATACAGTGTCAACCAAGCAATAAATGTAATTGGAAAAGCTAAAGTAAATTTATAATATAGTGAGAATGGCATTGAGGGAATGATTTACATAACTAAAGAGAAAATAATACCTTTATTGGGGAAAACATAAATAGGAAAACTAGGATTGATAAAAAAACTTTCTCATATTTCGACGAGAAACTGATTCGAGGACTTTAAAAAAGTGTTTAGAGGGTTGGGAACATTTAAAGAAGAGTATGAAATTAAGCTAAATTCAAAAGCGAAACCTTACCCAATTTCAACTCCGAGGCTAGTACCTGTTGACTGAATTCCTAAGGGTAGGGAGGAACTTGATAAGATGGTAAAAAGTGGAGGCATTGCAACCATGGAGGATGCATCGCATTGATGCGCACCGATGGTCGTTGTTCCCAAAAAGGAAGGCATTAGGAGGTGCATCCAATACTCTGCGTCGACCATTTATTATCGCAACTCCCTGGGGCCAAGTTTTTCACCAAGCTTGATGCGAATAGTGGTTTTTGGCAGGTTTCTTTTCAGAAGCATCTCAGAACTTGCCAATTTTCCTAACCCCTTTTGGCAGATATAAATGTCTTAGATTACCGTTCGGAATTACATCGGCTCCCGAGATTTTTCAAAAAATAAATTACAAAACTCTTGGAGGGCATGAAGAATTGTGTTGCTCACATGGATGATATTCTAATATGGGGTGAGACGATTGAAGAACATGATGAGCGTGTAGAGGCTGTACTCAAAAGAATAAGATCCAAAGGGATGACGCTTAACAAAGAAAAATCGGAATTCGCCAAAACAAAAATTTCGTACTTAGGACACACTATTTCGGAGGGAGAAATTAGAGTTGATGAAGGGAAAGCAGTTCAGCGATTCCTAGGAATGGTTAACTTTATTGGTAAGTACATTCCAAACAAATCAGCTGTTCTTGAGCCAATTACGAGTCTTCTTAAAAAAGGAAATGATTTTACCTGGAGTTTCGCACAAGAAAAAGCTTTCAGGGCCCCAATCTAAGAATGTATGATCCAGTAAAGGACACTATTATCTCACGCAGTTCTTCTGCAAATGCATGGTAGAGATAAATGCCCAGTAGCCTATATTTCAAGAAGTCTTACAGCAGCAAAAAAAAACTGCGCGAAACGATCGGCACTAGGAATAGCTTGGACCTGCGAAAAACTAAAAAAATTATTAAAACTAAAAGCAAAGATGATCTCTCACCAGGATTGTAACGTATTCGGATACGAATGTTGAGATATGATTATTTGATTAATTACACACCGGGGAAAAATCTGGTCGTTGCAGATCATTTGTCCAAAACGCCATTAAAGGATATTCCTGAAGAAGACGAATTGAATGAAGAAATAAGCGCATATGTACATCAGATATCTTTTCAGAATATAAAAATGAAAGATGAAAATATTGTTCAGGTAATTAAATCGCAAATAGATGACTCAGAATGGAAACAATGTAAATTAGATCGCAACGGCCGTCGAAAAACAAAATTAGTTTGGAGATGAAGAACTTTAATGCAGTAAGGGAAGAGCTTGCAGTAATTGATAATGTGCTATTACGGAAAAACAGAATCGTCATACCAACAAATTTAAGGCATATGATGCTTGCAAAGTTACATTATGGCCATCTGGGTATTACGAAGACAAGAATACGTGCTCAAAGGACTATGTAGTGGTCCGGAATGTCTAAGGTCATTGAGGAGAAAGTGCGGACTTGCCCCGCATGTGTACAACAGAGGACAAATAAGCATGAACCACTAATAGCTTATGATTTTCCAGAATATCCATGGCAAAAGGCTGCTATAGTCCTATTTAAATTGGACAGTAAGTGGTACATAGTAATAACAGATTATTATTCGAGGTTTTTGAGTTAGCGGAACTCACGCGAATGAGGATGAGAGACATCATACAGATATGTAAGTCAACGTTTTGTCGACATGGTATACCGCAGAGTGTTTACACCAACAGTGGAACACAATTTAGACTCATCGTAGTTCCGACAGTTTGCCAAGGAATGGTCCTTTATTTAACTTAAAAGAAAGACCGGATTTCCGGAACCTAATACCGATGGAATAATCTTATAGGAGGAGATACAACATGAATTTTGATAGGAGATATGGAGTAAGGGAATTGAGGGAACTAGAACCAGGAGATTTCGTGATGATTATTGATCTCAGAGGGCACGGGAAAATTGTAAGACAAGTTCAGCCTCGTTCATATTTAGTTGAGACAAATAAGCGGGTTATTCGTAGGAACAGAGTCCATTTAATTAACGCTACATATTTAAATTCGTTGCAGACAAAGCCCATAACTGAGATACCACAAGCGGAGACACCTGATTGCATTCCAGCGGCTTCCAATAAGGATTCCACAGGCGATACGGTAAGGACAGACGAAACACCAAGACGAGATTCAACAGATGCTTTAGTTACCAGATCCAAAAGATGAATATATAATCTAATAATTACTATTTAGATACTTATTGTGTTAACTCTGTAATTTTGTAAATAATAAAAAAAAAAAAAATCGTTGTATCTAATAACATGCATATATCAACATACATATTACATACTGATTAATATCTTTATATCTTAAGGGGGATGTTTCATTGGCAGCACTCTCGCTACTTAACATTGAACTGAAGTACACTGAACTATAATATTATACCTATGTTGTTACCTTATGTCACATGAATAAAGATTCTTTTTTGGTCTAAACCTTAAACAGCATGTCTCACCGAAAAGTGGAACCAAAGTTTACATCAATCTGGCGAAAGCAAGATAGTTGCACTTTATATTTCTACGGCATTTGGCAAAGTTTGGCATCAGGCTCTTTTGTTGAAAATGCATGCACAAAATAAATGCTGGTGTGCCCCAGGGCAATGATCTCTTGTCTGCTACTTCTTATCCAATACATTCCTTTGCTGACGACAGTACTCTCTGCTTTTCATATTCGTTCCCGAACTCACGTCCCTGCTATTGGGCTGTAGAACGGGAACGGCAGCGTATGTTAAGCTCATTAAATTCCGATATTAATAGAATAACCAACTGGGGAACTATCAGCAGAGTGAAATTTCATGCTTTGAAAACACAATGCTGTCTGCTATCGCTAAAGCGAAATTAAAAAACCCAGCCATTAGCCATGAATGGCATTTGCAGCGTCGAAACTGAAAAAGTTTTCATTCTTGGTATGTGTATCAATGACAGTGATCACGAATTCGAAGTCGCCAAAAATTCTGCGAAATATCTAGGTTTTCTAAAGCGATGTAAGAAATATTTCACCCCCTCTGATCTGGTTTCGAAATACTATATAGTACAAGGCTTTCATTCGCCTAAAATTGGAGTACAATGCTTACATCTGGTCAGGTGCCCCCAAGACATCTTTGCGCTTACTAGATAGGATTCAAAACCATGCAATTAAGCTTATAGGTGATGCTAATTTTACATAGTCGATTGACACCCTCGACCACCGACGTAATGTCTCCTGCCTCACCTTGTTCTATCGCTATTTTTACTACCAGTGCTCCACCGAAATTGTAAGTAGCATTCCGTCCCTTCAAACCTCTTACCATAACACCCGTCTCGCCATGAATGCTCATCAGTACACCTTCAAGCCCACTTCCGGACGTATCCCGAAATATCGTGATTCTTTTCTAATCTGAACAATTCGCTTATGGAATGCCCTGCCGAGCCCTATTTATTCCCAAGTCATAATAACCTCCAAGCATTCAAGACCAACGTAAATCCGTACTTCTCTTTTTACCCTCCCTAATTTTTCATCGCCCGCGCTGTGTGCAATCATTTTAAGGGTCCTAATAACAAGTTGAGCGCGCTCCAATTATAAAAAAAGAAAAACCTCGAAACGGCTCGACCAATTCTTATGATTTTTTTTGTATATTCGGGAGGTATGAGAATAGGTGGTAAAGTATATTTCATACCGCTAGGTGATAGGGGTATCGGCATCTAGAAATTTTTTTTAATTTTTTTGACGATCATTTTTTTGCGTATTTATTTTTAGATTTGGCATCAAGAAATATCTATAACCCCAAATTATTTAACCATCGTTTGTTTTTAAAAGAGAACGAAATTATTTATGTTGTTGAATGACAGATGGCGCTACGTCATCTATCACAAATTCATGACGCAGTGCGTTATTTTATTTTACAAGAGATATAGTATACCATATACGTACTTTGTTACTGTGAAAGGTTGGTAAAGTACTAAAACTGTTTTCAATAAACTATCAGAATATAAGGACTGTGTCTAAGTATGTACAACAATTTGGTCTATTTGTGTGTGTGTTACAATGAACAATGCCATCAAGCCGCAAGGAGCCTGTTTAAGATTATTTGTTGTTATATTTTGTACCATCATCACCTCTCGTCTAGTTGCATCACAAAAACAATGCACAGTCAATATTTAATTCTAGCTGCTGCTGAGATAAATCGAAATCGTCGATTCTGATACATAAAATTTGGTCCTTCTGCGTCGGATATAATTGATTTATCTTCAAAAATGCAAAACTTTTAGGCATTTAGTGAAATATATCTCGGTTTATACTATACATATATGTAGAGGGCGCTTCAACACGTATCGGGTTGCATAGACAGTACGAGTAATCGCAATTGTTAATACAAAGAATTATTAGAAAGGTTTTTTCGTTTGTCGCTAGAATTATTAAATTGAATTATTTGTACAAGTTTCGTGTGAAATTTAAGCGAGTTAATGCATATCCGCGGAAATGCAAAGGGTTTGTTTGACTCCTGCAGGGTCTTTTGCAGATTCAATTGTACCGGCTACTCCTCTGAAATTATCAGAGATAAAATTCACGAAGTTGAATGAAACGTGGTCGGTATTTTCGGCTTTACATAAGGAAGTACTGACCGACCGATGATACGGTGTGTGAAGAATTTGAGGTTGAGTTTGGTGAATATGAAAAAAAGTTCTTCAACGAGCATTTGAAATTGGTAAAGGTCATTCGTGAACGACAGTCTGTTCGACAAGAAAAGGTAGATTCAGCTTTGCAGAAACTCGCGAAACAACAAACCACAGTTTTTGAAAAACTTCACTCAAATACAGAATATAATTCGAAAATGCATCTGCCAAAGATAACGATACCATCTTTTTAGGGAAACTATAGAGATTGACCCTCGTTTCGGGATTCGTTTATGGGCACAATCAAAAGGCAACCAAATCTTTCGGATATGCAAAAGTTTCATTATCTGAAATCTTTTCTTCGCAATGACGCTGAACATTTGATAAGGTATCTAACGATCTCAGATGAAAAATACCTTGAAGCCGATCCCATGGTTAGAAAAACGGTACGATCAGTCACATATTATTGTACAATCATTTGTATCAATGTTTGTGTCCCATCCATCGGTAACCGCGGGTAACGTTCAAACATTACGGAAGATAACAGATGGCGCAGACGAAGTCATACGTGGACTCAACGCGCTCGGTTTCAATAGTCTCGATCAGTGATTGATGTTTCTTCTACTCAGTAAACTTGATACCGAGAGTTAGCAAAGTTTGGCTCAGCATGTAGGCTCGCGAGATGAGTGTACTTTCAATGAACTCTTGCCATTTTTGATATCCAGATGCGATGCATTTAAATCCTGTCAGTCATCTCATTCTTATTTGTCTCGTCGTAAGCCACAAATTGAAATTCGAACCCATTTTGCTTAATGGTCACAGTCAACCCCGCATTGTCAGTGTAAGAACAATCATATTTCGTCCCAATGTCCACAATTTACCGATCTTGACATTAAATCTCGTCAGAATTTCGTGAAATCGAACTTATTGTGCTTTAACTGTCCTCGTGTCGGTCATTCTGCAAACAAATGCCACTCTTCGTTTCGTGGTCGTGTGTGCAACTCGCGTCACCACGTATTGGTTCACCCGCATAAAAAAACTCACTCCTAGTCGCCGATTCGTTCAAACTCATCGTCATCGATTCCGTCAACCTCTTCGTCGCGTACAACTCAAGGTCCTCATCAAAATCAAGGTTATCTTCAACCTCAATCTTCCTGTTCTACATTATCGCCTGTTTAAAAAAAAACACTTTAGCGCTGGCATCTCAGTATGGGCCATGGCCTAGCTTCTGGACACTCGTTTGTGCTGCTCATGTTGTCATTTTTGTCACATCTGAGCGGAGCCTATGGTTAATCGCGGAATCCGGACGCGGTTGGTGTGTGTCTGCGCTTCCGAAAACACAAATATGTTTTTACGGCTGACGTGGTTGAAATGTTCCTGCAAATTCGGGTTGATGACAGTCACACTGATTATCAGCGGATAGCGTGGCGCGAAAACCCGTCCGATGAAATCAGCCATTTCAGACTACTCACGATCACATATGGAACGGCATCGGTACCATTCTTATCCGTTCGAGTGTTGAAGCAGATTGCGATCCCATTTCGGATGGCTGACCCACGACTTTGTACTCCACCAACTCGACGAACGTTACTTTCGGAGATCGCTCGGATATTCGACCCGTTAATATTATTAGCCCTATCGGTTATTCTTTTCAAACTAATGTTTCAGGAACTTTGGTCATCGGAACTAAGGCTCAGTTGGGATGATCCGTTGAGATTCCATTTGGCTGATAAGTGGTATAACTATCAACGGGAGCTTGATTTCTTTGAGCAGATACAGATTGCTAGAAATGTCTTCTCGTTATTTGAGGACGTTGAGCTCCACGGGTTCTCGGATGCCACGTCGGTGGCCTACTCGGCTGTAGTTTACGCTCGTTGTAAAAATCGGTGAGAATCAGTTAAAGGTCCTTCTCGTTGCAGCAAAGACGAAGGTGGCGCCACTCAAACCTCCATTCCCCGACTCGAGCTCTGTGGAGCGCTTCTTCTCTACCGTCTCATAAATTTAATCAAAACCTCCATCATATAACTTTAAGATCTTAAGAATCGTGCAGCTGCCATTCTTGAAGAGTTCCGCGATATCCTTGAAACTTTATCGCTTCAGAATCTAGTCCAGCAGATTGTGCGTCACGCGGAGTGCTAAAATCAAACCACATCAATCATCATCTCTGGTGGACAGAGCCTTCCTGGCTCTCGCTGTCACAAGAATTTTGGCCAGCATCAAAGTTCACTGTGCCACAACCAGATTCAGCAGTAATCGCAGCAGAAGAAAAACAAGCGCCCAAGCAAGTCCTAACATCAGCAACTCACGTGGATGTCATCAGCAGTCGAATGCTCGAAATCTCGTCGTATTGCCGTCGGCTTATCACCTATTGTCGCCTTAATCAAATTGCAAAGATTTCTCGGGAGTGCGGTATTTCGTTAAGCGAACTTAAAACCTTAACACTCTACATTCTAAAACATGTGCAACAACAAACATTCGGGAGTGAAAGTCGTGTTCTCATGCATAATCGGGGCTTACCAAATAAGTCCAAACTCATTCGATACTACCCGTTCATTAATAACGATGGACTCTTACGTGCTGGGGGCCGTGACACTCTAATGTGTCATATAATATAAAATATTCCATTATTCTCCCTAATAGATATATTTCTTCTCTTATAGTCACTGAGATTCATACAAATCGTCTTCATCCAGGGGTTTCAGAGACATTCGCCATCCTTCGCTAACAGTTTTGGATTTATCGGAAGCCGTAACCTTATTCGTAGAAGCGTGCATACTTGCAAACCTTCTTCTGCAGCGAAAGGCTATGAACTCGCAACTTATGGGTCATTTGCCACGATCTCGTGTCATCCAAAGTCATCCTTTTGCCAACCCTGGGTGTGACTACGTTAGGCACCATCAAACTGTCAAAACGTCGTAAGCCAAGGCTGGCCAAAACCTACCTGGCACTATTTGTATGCATATGCACAAAGGCAATGCATTTGGAATTGGTAAGTGACCTAACGACTGATGCATTTTTAGCTGCCTTCCGCCAATTCATGTCACCTGCGAAAAACTAAAAAAATTATTAAAACTAAAAGCAAAGATGATCTCTCACCAGGATTGTAACGTATTCGGATACGAATGTTGAGATATGATTATTTGATTAATTACACACCGGGGAAAAATCTGGTCGTTGCAGATCATTTGTCCAAAACGCCATTAAAGGATATTCCTGAAGAAGACGAATTGAATGAAGAAATAAGCGCATATGTACATCAGATATCTTTTCAGAATATAAAAATGAAAGATGAAAATATTGTTCAGGTAATTAAATCGCAAATAGATGACTCAGAATGGAAACAATGTAAATTAGATCGCAACGGCCGTCGAAAAACAAAATTAGTTTGGAGATGAAGAACTTTAATGCAGTAAGGGAAGAGCTTGCAGTAATTGATAATGTGCTATTACGGAAAAACAGAATCGTCATACCAACAAATTTAAGGCATATGATGCTTGCAAAGTTACATTATGGCCATCTGGGTATTACGAAGACAAGAATACGTGCTCAAAGGACTATGTAGTGGTCCGGAATGTCTAAGGTCATTGAGGAGAAAGTGCGGACTTGCCCCGCATGTGTACAACAGAGGACAAATAAGCATGAACCACTAATAGCTTATGATTTTCCAGAATATCCATGGCAAAAGGCTGCTATAGTCCTATTTAAATTGGACAGTAAGTGGTACATAGTAATAACAGATTATTATTCGAGGTTTTTGAGTTAGCGGAACTCACGCGAATGAGGATGAGAGACATCATACAGATATGTAAGTCAACGTTTTGTCGACATGGTATACCGCAGAGTGTTTACACCAACAATGGAACACAATTTAGACTCATCGTAGTTCCGACAGTTTGCCAAGGAATGGTCCTTTATTTAACTTAAAAGAAAGACCGGATTTCCGGAACCTAATACCGATGGAATAATCTTATAGGAGGAGATACAACATGAATTTTGATAGGAGATATGGAGTAAGGGAATTGAGTGAACTAGAACCAGGAGATTTCGTGATGATTATTGATCTCAGAGGGCACGGGAAAATTGTAAGACAAGTTCAGCCTCGTTCATATTTAGTTGAGACAAATAAGCGGGTTATTCGTAGGAACAGAGTCCATTTAATTAACGCTACATATTTAAATTCGATGCAGACAAAGCCCATAACTGAGATACCACAAGCGGAGACACCTGATTGCATTCCAGCGGCTTCCAATAAGGATTCCACAGGCGATACGGTAAGGACAGACGAAACACCAAGACGAGATTCAACAGATGCTTTAGTTACCAGATCCGAAAGATGAATATATAATCTAATAATTACTATTTAGATACTTATTGTGTTAACTCTGTAATTTTGTAAATAATAAAAAAAAAAAAAATCGTTGTATCCAATAACATGCATATATCAACATACATATTACATACTGATTAATATCTTTATATCTTAAGGGGGATGTTTCATTGGCAGCACTCTCGCTACTTAACATTGAACTGAAGTACACTGAACTATAATATTATACCTATGTTGTTACCTTATGTCACATGAATAAAGATTCTTTTTTGGTCTAAACCTTAAACAGCATGTCTCACCGAAAAGTGGAACCAAAGTTTACATCAATCTGGCGAAAGCAAGATAGTTGCACTTTATATTTCTACGGCATTTGGCAAAGTTTGGCATCAGACTCTTTTGTTGAAAATGCATGCACAAAATAAATGCTGGTGTGCCCCAGGGCAATGATCTCTTGTCTGCTACTTCTTATCCAATACATTCCTTTGCTGACGACAGTACTCTCTGCTTTTCATATTCGTTCCCGAACTCACGTCCCTGCTATTGGGCTGTGAACGGGAACGGCAGCGTATGTTAAGCTCATTAAATTCCGATATTAATAGAATAACCAATTGGGGAACTATCAGCAGAGTGAAATTTCATGCTTTGAAAACACAATGCTGTCTGCTATCGCTAAAGCGAAATTAAAAAACCCAGCCATAAGCCATGAATGGCATTTGCAGCGTCGAAACTGAAACAGTTTTCATTCTGGGTATGTGTATCAATGACAGTGATCACGAATTCGAAGTCGCCAAAAATTCTGCGAAATATCTAGGTTTTCTAAAGCGATGTAAGAAATATTTCACCCCCTCTGATCTGGTTTCGAAATACTATATAGTACAAGGTTTTCATTCGCCTAAAATTGGAGTACAATGCTTACATCTGGTCAGGTGCCCCCAAGACATCTTTGCGCTTACTAGATAGGATTCAAAACCATGCAATTAAGCTTATAGGTGATGCTAATTTTACATAGTCGATTGACACCCTCGACCACCGACGTAATGTCTCCTGCCTCACCTTGTTCTATCGCTATTTTTACTACCAGTGCTCCACCGAAATTGTAAGTAGCATTCCGTCCCTTCAAACCTCTTACCATAACACCCGTCTCGCCATGAATGCTCATCAGTACACCTTCAAGCCCACTTCCGGACGTATCCCGAAATATCGTGATTCTTTTCTAATCTGAACAATTCGCTTATGGAATGCCCTGCCGAGCCCTATTTATTCCCAAGTCATAATAACCTCCAAGCATTCAAGACCAACGTAAATCCGTACTTCTCTTTTTACCCTCCCTAATTTTTCATCGCCCGCGCTGTGTGCAATCATTTTAAGGGTCCTAATAACAAGTTGAGCGCGCTCCAATTATAAAAAAAGAAAAACCTCGAAACGGCTCGACCAATTCTTATGATTTTTTTTGTATATTCGGGAGGTATGAGAATAGGTGGTAAAGTATATTTCATACCGCTAGGTGATAAGGGTATCGGCATCTAGAAATTTTTTTTAATTTTTTTGACGATCATTTTTTTGCGTATTTATTTTTAGATTTGGCATCAAGAAATACCTATAACCCCAAATTATTTAACCATCGTTTGTTTTTAAAAGAGAACGAAATTATTTATGTTGTTGAATGACAGATGGCGCTACGTCATCTATCACAAATTCATGACGCAGTGCGTTATTTTATTTTACAAGAGATATAGTATACCATATACGTACTTTGTTACTGTGAAAGGTTGGTAAAGTACTAAAACTGTTTTCAATAAACTATCAGAATATAAGGACTGTGTCTAAGTATGTACAACAATTTGGTCTATTTGTGTGTGTGTTACAATGAACAATGCCATCAAGCCGCAAGGAGCCTGTTTAAGATTATTTGTTGTTATATTTTGTACCATCATCACCTCTCGTCTAGTTGCATCACAAAAACAATGCACAGTCAATATTTAATTCTAGCTGCTGCTGAGATAAATCGAAATCGTCGATTCTGATACATAAAATTTGGTCCTTCTGCGTCGGATATAATTGATTTATCTTCAAAAATGCAAAACTTTTAGGCATTTAGTGAAATATATCTCGGTTTATACTATACATATATGTAGAGGGCGCTTCAACACGTATCGGGTTGCATAGACAGTACGAGTAATCGCAATTGTTAATACAAAGAATTATTAGAAAGGTTTTTTCGTTTGTCGCTAGAATTATTAAATTGAATTATTTGTACAAGTTTCGTGTGAAATTTAAGCGAGTTAATGCATATCCGCGGAAATGCAAAGGGTTTGTTTGACTCCTGCAGGGTCTTTTGCAGATTCAATTGTACCGGCTACTCCTCTGAAATTATCAGAGATAAAATTCACGAAGTTGAATGAAACGTGGTCGGTATTTTCGGCTTTACATAAGGAAGTACTGACCGACCGATGATACGGTGTGTGAAGAATTTGAGGTTGAGTTTGGTGAATATGAAAAAAAGTTCTTCAACGAGCATTCGAAATTGGTAAAGGTCATTCGTGAACGACAGTCTGTTCGACAAGAAAAGGTAGATTCAGCTTTGCAGAAACTCGCGAAACAACAAACCACAGTTTTTGAAAAACTTTACTCAAATACAGAATATAATTCGAAAATGCATCTGCCAAAGATAACGATACCATCTTTTTAGGGAAACTATAGAGATTGACCCTCGTTTCGGGATTCGTTTATGGGCACAATCAAAAGGCAACCAAATCTTTCGGATATGCAAAAGTTTCATTATCTGAAATCTTTTCTTCGCAATGACGCTGAACATTTGATAAGGTATCTAACGATCTCAGATGAAAAATACCTTGAAGCCGATCCCATGGTTAGAAAAACGGTACGATCAGTCACATATTATTGTACAATCATTTGTATCAATGTTTGTGTCCCATCCATCGGTAACCGCGGGTAACGTTCAAACATTACGGAAGATAACAGATGGCGCAGACGAAGTCATACGTGGACTCAACGCGCTCGGTTTCAATAGTCTCGATCAGTGATTGATGTTTCTTCTACTCAGTAAACTTGATACCGAGAGTTAGCAAAGTTTGGCTCAGCATGTAGGCTCGCGAGATGAGTGTACTTTCAATGAACTCTTGCCATTTTTGATATCCAGATGCGATGCATTTAAATCCTGTCAGTCATCTCATTCTTATTTGTCTCGTCGTAAACCACAAATTGAAATTCGAACCCATTTTGCTTAATGGTCACAGTCAACCCCGCATTGTCAGTGTAAGAACAATCATATTTCGTCCCAATGTCCACAATTTACCGATCTTGACATTAAATCTCGTCAGAATTTCGTGAAATCGAACTTATTGTGCTTTAACTGTCCTCGTGTCGGTCATTCTGCAAACAAATGCCACTCTTCGTTTCGTGGTCGTGTGTGCAACTCGCGTCACCACGTATTGGTTCACCCGCATAAAAAAACTCACTCCTAGTCGCCGATTCGTTCAAACTCATCGTCATCGATTCCGTCAACCTCTTCGTCGCGTACAACTCAAGGTCCTCATCAAAATCAAGGTTATCTTCAACCTCAATCTTCCTGTTCTACATTATCGCCTGTTTAAAAAAAAAACACTTTAGCGCTGGCAGCTCAGTATGGGCCATGGCCTAGCTTCTGGACACTCGTTTGTGCTGCTCATGTTGTCATTTTTGTCACATCTGAGCGGAGCCTATGGTTAATCGCGGAATCCGGACGCGGTTGGTGTGTGTCTGCGCTTCCGAAAACACAAATATGTTTTTACGGCTGACGTGGTTGAAATGTTCCTGCAAATTCGGGTTGATGACAGTCACACTGATTATCAGCGGATAGCGTGGCGCGAAAACCCGTCCGATGAAATCAGCCATTTCAGACTACTCACGATCACATATGGAACGGCATCGGTACCATTCTTATCCGTTCGAGTGTTGAAGCAGATTGCGATCCCATTTCGGATGGCTGACCCACGACTTTGTACTCCACCAACTCGACGAACGTTACTTTCGGAGATCGCTCGGATATTCGACCCGTTAATATTATTAGCCCTATCGGTTATTCTTTTCAAACTAATGTTTCAGGAACTTTGGTCATCGGAACTAAGGCTCAGTTGGGATGATCCGTTGAGATTCCATTTGGCTGATAAGTGGTATAACTATCAACGGGAGCTTGATTTCTTTGAGCAGATACAGATTGCTAGAAATGTCTTCTCGTTATTTGAGGACGTTGAGCTCCACGGGTTCTCGGATGCCACGTCGGTGGCCTACTCGGCTGTAGTTTACGCTCGTTGTAAAAATCGGTGAGAATCAGTTAAAGGTCCTTCTCGTTGCAGCAAAGACGAAGGTGGCGCCACTCAAACCTCCATTCCCCGACTCGAGCTCTGTGGAGCGCTTCTTCTCTACCGTCTCATAAATTTAATCAAAACCTCCATCATATAACTTTAAGATCTTAAGAATCGTGCAGCTGCCATTCTTGAAGAGTTCCGCGATATCCTTGAAACTTTATCGCTTCAGAATCTAGTCCAGCAGATTGTGCGTCACGCGGAGTGCTAAAATCAAACCACATCAATCATCATCTCTGGTGGACAGAGCCTTCCTGGCTCTCGCTGTCACAAGAATTTTGGCCAGCATCAAAGTTCACTGTGCCACAACCAGATTCAGCAGTAATCGCAGCAGAAGAAAAACAAGCGCCCAAGCAAGTCCTAACATCAGCAACTCACGTGGATGTCATCAGCAGTCGAATGCTCGAAATCTCGTCGTATTGCCGTCGGCTTATCACCTATTGTCGCCTTAATCAAATTACAAAGATTTCTCGGGAGTGCGGTATTTCGTTAAGCGAACTTAAAACCTTAACACTCTACATTCTAAAACATGTGCAACAACAAACATTCGGGAGTGAAAGTCGTGTTCTCATGCATAATCGGGGCTTACCAAATAAGTCCAAACTCATTCGATACTACCCGTTCATTAATAACGATGGACTCTTACGTGCTGGGGGCCGTATTATGAACTCTAATGTGTCATATAATATAAAATATTCCATTATTCTCCCTAATAGATATATTTCTTCTCTTATAGTCACTGAGATTCATACAAATCGTCTTCATCCAGGGGTTTCAGAGACATTCGCCATCCTTCGCTAACAGTTTTGGATTTATCGGAAGCCGTAACCTTATTCGTAGGAGCGTGCATACTTGCAAACCTTCTTCTGCAGCGAAAGGCTATGAACTCGCAACTTATGGGTGATTTGCCACGATCTCGTGTCATCCAAAGTCATCCTTTTGCCAACCCTGGGTGTGACTACGTTAGGCACCATCAAACTGTCAAAACGTCGTAAGCCAAGGCTGGCCAAAACCTACCTGGCACTATTTGTATGCATATGCACAAAGGCAATGCATTTGGAATTGGTAAGTGACCTAACGACTGATGCATTTTTAGCTGCCTTCCGCCAATTCATGTCTCGACGTGGAAAATGTTGCAATGTTGTGACAACGGGACGAACTTGCAAGTATCTCGTCTTTATCTCAATGACATGCAGAAGTTGGTGTTGTCACAGACCTACAACGACGACATTTCTGCTACGATTGCACTTCACGGAGTTAAATGGCACTTTACCCCCCTTAGCATCACATTTTGGTGGATTATGGGAGACCGGAGTGAAGTCAGTGAAGCTGCACTTACGCCGTGTTATCGGATCCAAAATCCTCACATTCGAAGAGTTGTATACTGTGCTAACTCAAACAGAATCAATTTTAAATTCACGTCCTTTTTGTGTATTGTTCGATGAAAATTGCAATCCATTAACCCCTGCGGATGTTCTTATAGGTCTCGGATTCATCTCACAACCGGAGCAACACACCTTGTGGTAAAATTGTAAAATAAATCTAAGTGTGGTTTGATTCGCAGCGTTTTTTTGTTCGTCTTGGCTCGATTTTTTGATTTCTTGGCAATTCCCATTAATTCTAGCTGCTGGTGAGACAAATCAAAATCGTCGATTCTGATACAGGGCCAATTTGGGCCTTCGAACGAAGAAAGCAACAAACATGCGAAATAATAGAGCAGAGAGAACAGACGAACAAATGCAACAAGATAACAAGAGACGTGCCAATTGAATTCCAACGTTTTAATTTCCTATTAGATAAGATAAGATAAGATAATTTAAGATAAGAAAACATAATTTATTTATTCCATTTCAAATTTACAAATTCATTTTTATACAATTAATTATTCTTAGAACCTATAATTTAAGAGGTACATTCACAGGTATTAAGATAGTTTTTTAGAGTTTTAACCCTGAATTTTGCAGTTAATATTCATTATCTTTTGAACACTAGGTGGTACTTGGATTACCATTGGAAAGTGTATTCTTCTTCTTATCCTTTTATTAACCCTTTCCTCGTTATACGAACTTATGCGTAACGAGTTTCCCATTTTTACTGCATCGCTGCTGCTCCGCTTATGGGGTTGGCTAATGTCGCAGACCGCAGAACGCGTCTACATAAAGCTCGGTCCTGGATCGCTTCAGTGGTTAACCCCAGACGTTGTTGCGCATTTGCCATGAAAGCCGCGATAAGACAAAGAAGAAATTTTCGTTACATGCAATGAAAGGCAAACAGCATCAAAATAAAATAAAGGCAAAAATTTGGGGGCAAAAAGATGAATATAGTACCTACGAATTGTAATTAAATACATATAAAGATAAAAAAATGACATGCATTAGTTCTTCTACGCTTGACCTGGAAAGTAGCCAGGTTCTTAAGTTCTTAAGGAATCTAAATCTGCTTTGGATAAAATTGCACATATCTAGGGGAAGTCTGTTGTATATGAAGGGTGCTATAATGGTTGAAAATCGTCTGTAGTTCTCTTTGTTCACTCTTGGCACTGTGTCTGCAGACGGTTGCCTAAAAGTATATGTTAAGGTATCACCTCTTCTGCGGTTCAAGTTACCGCCTCGCAAATAAAACATTCTCTGCACTTTATAAATAAATAGGTGTCTGAGCAGCAATATATTAAGAGATTGAAACAATGAAATGATGGCTCCCATTTGGATTTAAACATCATTACACGAACTACCTTATTTTGGGCGGTGATAACAGGTTGTAGATTTTTAGCATAGGCGTTGCCCCACCACGAAATACCATTTTATAAACGAGAGTTGACAAGCGCATAGTAAATAGTGGCCAGTAGATTTGATGGCACCACTTTACATAGGTGAAAAATCTTGGTCATAGCTATATTCAAACATTTTTTAATATCGGCAATGTGGGCTTTCCACAAGTGGCTGCCCGTGTTGTCCCACGATCTGAAACTTTCGCCAATTCTTTCTGGTATCCACAGAGGCCCCAGACAAAGGCGTCCTAAACAGAATGGTTTCCGACTTCTGAAAGTTGATCTTTAACTTCCAGTCGTCGCAATATTGTTTAATTTTATCGAAGTCACGCTGCAAAAGAATGTTGATCACCTCAATCTTTGGACCTGATCTGTACGCGATTAAGTCGTCTGCGTACGCTATGGCATGGTGAAGTGAACCTATCAGATCGCTTGTGTAAATGTTGAAAAGGATTGGCGAATTAACCGCACCTTGTTGCAGACCGTTTTTAATGTTGAATGTACCAGTAGAAGTCACATCGCCATTTTTCGCGATGAACTGTCTATCTGTGAGCATATTGAAATAAATATACAGCAGTGGTTTACTAATGCCCAGTCTGTCCAACTTGTAGAGTCCCTCTAACCATACGGTATCGAAAGCCTTCTCCAAGTCAATCAGGCAGGCACCTGTGCACTGTTTCTTGGCTTTGTTCCATTGGACATCAGAAACCAGTTTAGACGCGGCATGAATAACATCAGGCCCCGCCTTGAAACCGAATTGATTATCTGGAACTATATTTCTGTCCTCAACCCACTTAGTCAGGACTCTATTGATGACTTTTTCGAAAACCTTACTGATGTTTGGAAGGAGACTGATCGACCGGAGATTCGCCGGATTGGAGGTGTCTTCATCTCTTTTGGGGATAAGATGTACCACCGCAGTTTTCCAATGCGCTGGATAATGTGCATTACTCATTGCATTGTTAAACAGGGTGGTATAAATGTCCACCGCTTCTAGTAGGAGATGTCGAAGCACAATGTTCGGTATTCCATCGGTTCCCACTGATTTCTTACTTCTAATTGTGTCGAAGATCGTTTGAAGCTCTTCCTTCGAAATGAACGGGAGTTGCTCCCTTTCATTGGTGATGACATTATTTGCCATATTCTCGTCACTGAACTGGGTGAAACCCGAGTTCTCGATTCGCCAGTTCACTATTTCATTTCGAAGGTAGAAATTGTGGACAAGGACTCGATTTTCCAGGTCGTAGTTGGGACCAATGATGTCATTTGCCTTGTACACTTCCTGGAAAGTCGCTCCTATAGCCTCGACCTTCTCCTGCGGATCTTCGATCACAAAGAAGTTGTCATCATCAACAGCCTCATTTGGATCTATGCCTGCTGTTGAGAGTATGCGTTCGTTGTCAGTCGTTCGGGCGATTTTTAGACAAGAAAGGTCGTTTTGATCTTTCCTCCGAAATATTTTATTTATTTGCGGGAACATATTCGGGTTGCTGGTGTTTACAGCCTGAATTCTGTGTTTACAGAAGCCCTGTGATTTTCTTTTATTAATGTTTGAAGGTTTTTGATCAACGACTTTAATGTCAAAATCTCCGGGTTGTGTCTGTCAGTAAACTGTCTGTAAAAGGTCTTCAGTCTTGAGAGTAGTCTACTTTTATGTCGGTGTAATGCGTCTAGAGTTGAATTGCGGAACAAGTCTTCGTTGTCAGTGTATTGATTCCGAGGTGTCGTTTTGTCCATAGTCCGTTTAATTGTCTCGTCCATTAGTTTTAGATACCTGTCAATCTCCTCGTTTGACAGATTTCTGTTGGACGGTGGGTAGAGCGAATTCGAGGAGAGTGCTCTAGTCAGTGTTCTGGAGAAGTGTGTCCAACGCACTCTACTATAGTTGTAGGAATGCCTTTGAACATACTCATCCAATTCCGCATATTCGTTCGGAACGGTTATTTCGGTACTAAGACCGCAATGGTCACTGTCATACACAAAAGTGCGAAGACAGTTTACAGTTTGTTGGTTCGTACCTGTCAGTTGTATTCGTGTGTCGAACAGCAGGAGATCCAAATAGGAGCCGTGTCTAGGAAACGACGGACTAACCGTCGCCTTTAGGCCGAGTCGGTACATCACACTGTGCTGACTCCACCAATTGAATAGCAGGTTCCCTCTAGTGTTCGGTGTATTATTTCCCCAATCGCTATGTTTGGCATTGAAATCTCCGCCGATAATGAAGTAGTTTTTCCTCCAATTCCAGTCTCAGAAATCGAAAAAGTGTCTCGAGCTCTGAGATGAATAGGGTGGATTAAGTAGCCTTAGCTGCATAAACTGACACCATGTATAACCGCTTTCCACTACGGAGAGGGATATACATGATACATGCCTCTAGCACCTGAAACCTACGCACTACACGACTGCATATTCTTTTAAAACGTATACCTTTTCTTACGAAGATTGCAACGCCTCCTCCTTGTATGGAGTTGGGTCGATTTCTTCGCATGATTTTATACCTCCTGTGCCTCATTTTGTGTCTTTTGGTTAGCTTAGTTTCGCTAACCAAAAGCACATCAGGGGCTTGGTCTTTAAGCAACTTAAACAGTGTGTCTCTTCGCTCAATAATAATCAGTGAATTAACATTCACTGCAAGGACCTTCAGGGTTTGCTCCGCCATGTACGTACCCATTACGACTAAAGTTGCGTTAGGCTCGGCAGCAGCGCGTATATTTGATCTACCCGCGTAGCTTGCTCGGTAATTTGACGTTGCAGCTGAGCCATCTGCCCCTGGATAGAGAGCAAGATAGCTAGCATGTCTTTTGCCGGTTCCGGTGCTCTAGGCGCTGGGGCCTGAGAAGCAACCTTCGCTTGCTGTGCCGTATTTCCCCTACCTGCCGCCATTTGGGCGTAGGTAACCTGGAGAGTAACGGCTGGTGTTTGTGGTAGAACAGGTGGACGCTTAACTTCCACCTTTTGCTGTCGAGCCAGATTTACTCTTTTTATGTATTGGAACTTAGGACAACCCCGATAGTTTGCGGTGTGTCCCGTGTTCTTACATAAAACACAAGAGAGTTGGCTTTTTTCTGACGCTCCATCCCTACCTAGAGCGCATTCTTCCGACTTGTGGTTCTTACCGCACTTAACGCATCGAGGCTGCATTTCGCAGTTCGACGCGGCGTGCCCGAACATTTGGCAACGAACACATTGCAAAATGTTTTCGTGCCTTTTTACTTTTTCCCAGTGAACCACCTGGTAGTTTAGGACATTGATACTCCTTAGACTATCCAGACGGCTTTCGGGACTGAGCTGCACCAGAAAGAACGGTAGCTTCCGTTTCTCCCTTTTGGCTCTGGCTGTGACGAACGGCTTAACCCCCATGAATTTAAGACCGTCGCACTCTTTCTCTTTGAGCAGTACGAGGAGGTCCTCTGGATTAGTAGACGGTTCTAACCCCCTCAGCAGCATAGTTTGCAGCTTTTCCCCCTTTGGGGTGAAGGAGAAGAACTCCGTCGTCGAATCCCTTAACAAATTCTTTATTTTGTGGTAGCGCTCCACTGTATTACAGTGGGTCGCGTGCCTATCTACACTTAATCTTTTAATGAAAAAATTACAGCCTATGGCCGACTTACATAATTCTATGGTGTCCTTCAATTCTATTTTGTACGTGTTGATAGGTGGAACCCTTTGTTTCTGCTTCTGCTGTTGTTGTTGCTGCTGCTGTTGTTGCTGCTGCTGCTGCTGTTGTTGATGCTGTTTCTTTTGCTGTTGCTTTTTTGGGGCTGTTTTTGCTGCTGCTGTTGTTGTTGTTTGTTTTGGTGTTCTTGGATTTTTTGTTTTGCCTGTGGTTGCTTCTTCTCCAGAGCTTGTACCGGTTTATGTTGTTGTGGAGTATTGTTCAACTGTTGCTGAGAGGTCAGAAGTTATTGTTGCTCCTTCTCCCTCCTTGCCGTTTGCTAAGCTTTAATGTTCAGTACTTTGTTTTGCAGCTCTTTGATGCTGTTATTAAGAGCTGCAACCTCCTCGTCTTCGTCCTCTGACTCTGAAGCCGCCAAAGATGCGAAGGTATTGTTACCCATATAGTGGCCTTCTCCACCATCAGACACGTATGGGTAATCTTCTCGGTCAAATTCAGCTGCCGCCCTTTTTAACGTTGTTGGCGCCTCTTCTCTTGCTCCACCGGGCAGTTTTTCGGTAGAGGTTGAAAGGAAAGGGCGCTTTACTAGGTTCGGAGTTGGCTTCACTTTTCTCCTCCTCTTTGTCGTAATTTCAATTCTTGCTGTTGTTATTGTTGATGTTTCCTTGTTGGTTGGCTTAGCGGCCTGATCATCAGATGGCAACGTGCCACCCTCTGATCCCGCTATTAGCGCAGCGTACCGCTCTCCATCACGTGATGTTTTATGCACTTATTGATGATTTTTATTTACGATTATGACAAATAATGAAAAAACACAAAACAAAAAAAAAGTAACGTTGGCTCGACTTGGAGTCGAACCCGTAATAATCGGGCACACTACCACTGGGCTGATTGGAGCCATTTTAGAAATGCGTTAAATGTTCATTTTGATATTGCCTCTACCGAGAAACACGTCTGTTCTCCACAGAGATCGATGAACGACTGGGAGCCAGTGCACTACCACTTGTGCCACGGCCACCACGGCCACCACGGTGGAGATGATCGATTGCAAGTGAAAAGTGGACCAGAAACTTTGTGGAACAGGCGGAAACTTTAGACTGGGATGAGGTAAAAAAATGCCTATGGTGTGAGAGGTCATTATACGGGTCTGCAAGACTGTTCGTTAACTGTGCACTTAAACCAAGATCGTATGTTCATTTCATTTAATAAATGGTCTGATTGCGGAATTTGCAGAAGCCGTAAGCTCAGCAGACATTCACAAAGAATTGCGGGCGCGTAATTTACGAAACAAAAGTTGCCACGAATCTTTGTATATTTTGCTTGAAATCGCATTTGCTTTATTATTGATTACGCGATCGATGGTATTCACGATAGCGAATCGAACAAACTTATTTTATATGAAGCAAAAACTTTAAAAGACCTAAAAGGAAAGTTGAGAATTTATGAGAAGACGAAGAACAGACAAAAAAAAAAAGTGTACAAAATACGAGAACCATGAATTCTATAGTTATCCAAGTAAAGTGCGTGGTCCTAAGTGCTTCAAATGTGACACTTTCGGACATCGAAGTTTTGAGTGCGGGAGGAGCATTAAAGATAAGAGCAGTTCGGAGTCAAATGTACTTATAGCAAGCAACAATCAAATGTGTAAAACAGTTGAACTCTGCGGTAAGCGGGTCGAAGCGTAAAGCGATACAGGTAGCGATCTTACGCATGTTAAAGAAGATCTTGCGACCACGATAAACGGCGGCAATATCAGCTCTCAGCAAATTGCTATATCAGGTCTGGGAAGCAAATTAAATACGAATTATGTACTAAGGTAGTAATCGACCAGGTAACTTTTCAAGACGTGAGCTGAATTATCGTAGATAATAATTCCATGAAATACCAAATGATTATCAGTAGAGATATTTTGGATATTGTAGATCTATTTATAGACAAAGATGGCGATTATTTGAAGGAGAGATACAAAGTAGAAGTCAGCTGCTTTTTGCACAAGATCGATGTCGACAAATATGTTGACCATGACCTGGGTCATATTGTAAATTCAAGAGAAAAGTCAAAAGTGTCGAAGTTAGTTGAGGTTTATTGTCCAGATCTAATCTAATTTAATCTAACAACAAAATTATCCGTGATCCCTTAACATTCACTGAAGACTACTTGGACAAATTAGCCGACGCCATATTATTTACTACGTTGATTAAGCCAACGTTTTTTTTCACGTAGACATAATAGATTTTCCCGGCGGATGACGTCATTATTCGAAAATATGGCTGTTAGAACGCAACGCATCGCTATAAAGCGAAAGGTGGTGATTCTTTGAATCGAAGGGGTGCAAATGGCTGGGTGGATGGTTGTCCGAAAAGCTTATTACAGACAATGCAGCTCCGTATTCTATTCTTTACAAGTTGACAACCTCTGACAATCCTAAAACGTGATCTGATGACAGGTCGTCAACGACAAGAATAGTGACATGATGGCTAACCGATAGTATAATGGGATGCTTGAGGTCGAATGTTTTATCTATCATTTGAAGTTCCCCACCCACTCGTGGAAATCTATGTTCGTCGAGGAAAGGGGAAAATTCGGAAATTGAGGGAGTCTTTTGCACTGTACCCTTCTGCAAATATCGTAAGCGTTCGGTAACGTCAAGTTCAGGTGCAGATAAATATCGCTCATGTACTTTGTCTTTAGACCGGCTGGATGAAAAGTAGACCCCAGAATGTTACTCGCAACACCTTTGCCCAGCTATTGAATCTTTCGCGGGGCAAAATCGGCTCTACTGCTTGGTGTAGATCATCTGTTTCTACCAATAGTGTTGTGTTGAGTTCGATCTCTCCGTTTCGTTGTTGTTCTGCCTAAGAGAAATCGTGAAGCCAATTAGGACCTCGTTCCCACCAAAAAGACGTAACGAGTTTCTCCCCTGGAATTCCAAGCGTCATTAAGTCAGCATGGTTGCTTACCAGAATAATGACTCCACTCCGATACGGCAGTGTGATGACGTATCTCCATAATGCGACTTCGTATATACGATTTCCAAGCTTGTATTTGACCATAAATCCAATTCAGGGTGATTTTCGAATCTGTCCATAAGAACTATCTCTGTATGGAAATTCGCCAAGTACTTTTAAAACAAGCGCATAACCTGGCCGCAACTAAAGCGGCTGTTAGTTTCCGCTTCAGCAACGTAAGTTCATCCAGATTGTCCTTTAGCGGTGCGCGAATCCCAACTAGTACTGAATACGGTTTCGAAAATTTTTTTGGAAAAGTTATTATTGTTCTCTGCATGTTTTGATGTTTTCGAATCCCTGTTTTAATTGTATCTTGCCTCTTTGTTGTTGATTGACTTCTTCCTCGCTGCTGACGTAACTGATACTGTTAATTTTGAGTTGATATGCAATTGAAGTTCTCAGGTCTCATCTCTCGCAATTGCATATTTGTCAATTCCATATTTTTGCTACCTCAAATCCTCTATCGATTGATAGTCCCGCTTCATTCAAAAACTCTTGTTGGATTCCTTGTTGGTAAATACCGCAAACTAGCTTGTCTCGTATAGCATCATCCAAGAAGGCTTTGAATTTACACGATTGAGCTAACGTTTTAAAATAAATCTTTATCTTTATCTTTATTTTCAGAAAAAATATACATTTATAAAACTACTATTGCACAATTACAGAGATTTGGCTATTGTTGCCTTACTACTGAAAATTCGTATAATATTAACAAAATTATTGCGTATATACTAGAGGGATTAACGAGAGGCTATTGGGAAAAACCTTTTTACAAAATTGAGGATTGAAGTGAGAGAAGTGGTGGTATAGGTATATTGTAAGGAAGGTGTGATGCTGACGAAAGAAAATTGGCATATCAAACAAAAATGTTCCCATAGAAAATTTTTTTTTTTTTTTTTTTGTGGGGGGTAGGTGTGAAAATCTTCATAGACACTATGAACCCGTTGCTCATAGTAGTGTGAGATTCTTACTCACTAAAAACACGCCTCCCTTCTTATCAACTACTACTAAGTAACCTTATCGAGTAGTTTCCGTTTCAAATAACGTTTGCGTGGGGCAGGTAGCTTTCCAGCAAAAGCACCTGTTAGTACCGCTATTATATGCGGATAGTTCTTATCGCGCCAGATCGAATGGTCTCATTCTTTGTAATCGACGCACTAAGTTTGTCTCGTCCAGAATTTGGAGTATTTTATTATTACAATGACCATGAAGACGAATATGGAGTTTGCGAGCAAAGTTCATTATTTCGTCCTCGACGGTAACTATTCCTAAGTCTCTGTGGATATCACTGTTTCTGATATACCATGGGGCGTTCACGATTTGTCTTAGAACTTTGTTTTGATAGCCTTGGAGAATATTTCGGTTGCTTGGTTTAGTACAACCCCAAAGTTGTATACCGTACGTCCAAACAGGTTTAAGCACTTGCTTATAGATGAGCAGTTTGTTATGTATGCTTAACTTGGAATGTCTTCCTAGTAGCCAGTACATTTGTCTGAATTTATTTTCAAGTTCATTACGTTTCTTCTTAACATGCGGCTTCCATTTCAGTTTTACATCTAGTGTCATATCTAGATACTTTGCTTCATTTGCATATGGTATTTGTACCGAGTTAATGAAAATGGGAAGGTTGTTTATTTTTCGGTAAGTAAAATTAACATGAGTAGATTTGGTCTCATTGAGAACAATTCGTCATATCTTTGTCCATTCGTAGATTTTATCCAAAGCCGTTTGTACCTTTCCAGTAGCTAACTCGACTGAAGTATCTGTAGCTAGTATCGCCGTGTCGTCCGCGAACGTGGCTACTATGGTACCTGATTCTTCCGGTATGTCTCGAGTATAGAGTAAAAACAATACCGGACCAAGTACACTTCCTTGCGGAACTCCAGCAGCGATCTCTTTAAATTCCGAGTATTCGGTGCCATGTTTAACACGAAAAATTCTGTTTTCCAGGTACGATTTCAGAATCGTATGCAGCTCTCTCGGGAGAACCTGACTTAGCTTAAAATTTAAGCCTTCATGCCATACCTTATCGAAGGCTTGAGACACGTCAAGAAACACGCTAGAACATATCTTTTTCCCCTCTAGGGCTTTCTCAATTTCATTCGTATTTCTAAAGACCTGGTCAATTGTGGAGTGCTTAGTTCTAAAACCTTCTTCAATGATCGGTTGCAAGCGCTTCAATAGGAGTTTCTCAAATATTTTAGATATTATCGGCAGAAGCGATATCGGTCTGTAGGACTTTTTTTCATTTAGAGATTTGCCTGGTTTCGGGACCATTATAACTTCGGCAACTTTCCATTGGCTTGGAACGTTTAATAATCTTAGCGCGGCATTTATAAGTTGGAGCAGTTTGATAAGGGCTTTCTTTGGCAACTCCTTGAGAATTTGACCTGTTATCAAATCATAACCCGGGGCTTTGTTATTTTTCAATTTTTTAATTGCTTGGTTAAGTTCTCGTAGGGATATTTTTTTTATTCTAAAATTGTCCGATGCCGTAATTATATAATTAGAACCTCCTGTTAACGCCTGTCCATCAAAAGGCTTAAACGTTTCTTCTAGGTTCTCGGCAAATAGATCCGCCTTCTCTTTATCTCCTTTTGCCCACTCGCCATTATTTTTTCTTATGGGAGGAAATTGCATTTGAGGCTTTTTGATTCCCTTAATGGCTTTCCAGAGGGAGTAATTTGAACTTCTTTCGGCAGTCAGACCTTCGAGATATGTAGAGATATTCCGATTTTTGTTATCTCGTATTGCTTCCTTCAACTTGTTGCATAAGTGGTTTAAGTATGTTTTATGCTGGGGAGCACGGGATTGTTGCCATCTTTTGCGCGCTCTCCTCTTTTCTCTCACCAGTTCTTTTATTTCTGGCGGATATTTTATTTCATTACTTGCTTTCTCTTTTCTTTTTGGAGTTGGAGTGTTGTTCCAGGCAGCGTTCTGCAGGACTTTGATGAATCTGTCGACTTCGTCGTCTATTTCGTTTTGTGTTTTTAGCGACACGTTTAGAACAATATGTTCATTGCAGTAATTTCTAAAACCGTCCCAGTTAGTTTTGTTGTTAGTTAATCTAGGCGCCACTTCTTTCTTAATTAAGAGTATGCTTAGTGTCAAAATGACTGGTGAGTGATCTGAGGAGAGATCATAACTTTCCTCGATGTTTGTAGAAATTTTGGCTGCTCCCTTTATGACAAAGAAGTCTACAAGATCAGGGGTCTTTGTTATATCCGAAGGCCAATATGTTGGTTTTCCTGTCGAGAAAAAGTCAACTTTACATTGCATTCCGGCTTCATAGAGTTGTCTGCCTTTCGTTGAATTACATCTTGAGCCCCAGAAGGTATGTTTCGAATTAAAGTCACCACCAATTATAAAATTCGGTCCGAGTGAATCAAAGATACCTTTAAAGTCATTGTTTTCTAGCTTGCATCGCGGGGGACAATAAATGGATGCAATATTGTGGTGCAGGTGGTTATATTTTACGCGAACCGAACTTAACTGCATTGCATCGCATTCAATCTTCATATTTATAGAGTGTTCAATACAATTTTTAATGAACAATGAGGATCCGCCTCTGGCATTTTTTGATGGGTGGTATGCATGATAAGCACAGTATCCCTTTAGTTCTACACGAGGTCCTTTCCTCAAGTGAGTTTCAGAAATCAAGCAAATGTCAATATTGGCTTTTTGTAAGAACACTTCCAGTTCGTCGAGTTTTTTAATAAGGCCGTTTGCGTTCCACGTCAATATTTTAAGCACTTGTTTCATATTCATGCTTGGAATTGAGTTTTACGTATTTCTTTCTCGAGATTGCACAATTTTTCAACTAGAAGTTTATTTGTTCTGCCTTGCTCCTCAAGAGTCGTGAGAATTGGGGAGAAAACGCGAGCCACTGGATCTGGCGTAACACCGTTTTTTTTATTTCCTTGCAACGCAGCTTGTGCATACGTTAGCGCGTCAATCGGTGGCGGATTTTCCTTTGCGATCTTTTTTTGTATATCCTTCGACTTTACCGCGACGGATTTTCTTTCTTTCAGTGCCTGTTCTTTAGCAATATTAGGTTTATTTGAGGTTGCGTGTAGGTTTGGACGTAAGGTTTTTTTAAGCGTATCGCGCCTTTTTTGGAGTTCTTTCGCCACTTCACATCCGCGATAGTTTGCTGGGTGCTTTCCTTGGCAATTTATGCAAGACGGTGGAAGTTCTTTATTTGAGTTGCACTCTTCTGAGAGATGTTTACCGGCACATTTTACACAACGCGGTTCTTTTTGGCAGTAAGTCTGCGTATGATTGAAGCCTTGGCAACGCTTACATTGCGGGATCGATCTTGTGTTCCTTCGCACAGGTTCGATTTTGACTACGATATTTAAAATAGTTTTGATACCATAGATATCTTCTTTATTTTCGGACTTATCGAAACTAAGCATAAACAGTGGAAGTCCCCGCTTAACCAGGATTTCCTCGTTTTCCTCTTTTCTTTTTTAATAATATTTACGACGTCTAGAACTTTAAAGCCCTTTGCATGGAGGTCGCAAAGGTGCATAGGTCAGCATAATGTAGTTTAAAGTAGATGATAAGTATCAGTGAATAAGAAATAATTATCGAGTTTAATTCTAGACCCGTTACCGAGTGAAACAATAAAATTTACTTTAATCTTTAGCTAAATTTCGTTAGTTTTATTTTTATCTTTATTGTTATTCGACAGATTTATGTGTTTCTCTTTTTTTTTATTAATACACAAAGGAAATACTTGGAAAAAATCACAAGCTAAACAATCCAGCCCGCGTGTGACATTTTTATTTTCGTTTGTGAAGCGCTCCAGGCGTAACATAAAAAATTGCTAGAGCGGTGAGATACCGATTTATCTAAAAAAAAAAAAAAAAAGTAAAACAAAACAAAAAAGAATACCCAAAACAAAACAACTGTTTGAACAAAAGAAAATATCCTAATCAACTTAATTGTTGCTGTGTAAACTACGCGTAGTGAAAAATAGTTGCAGAACCTTAACGGGAATTTTCCCGTGTCGCTGATGATTGCTATGTAGCTGATAATAATTTTTATTATGTAAGTTAATGAATATGCAAGTAGACTTACATTAAATTTTTGGTAGCATTGTGAAGAAGAGGTGATAAAGAAAAGAGAAAGTTGTCTCGGTAGCAAGGTCAAAAGATATGTTCAAACATATTAAACTCCTACATCTCCTAGTGGAAGTATTAAACCAAACTCCCTTCAGAAGAGATTAAATGGAAAAGTTATGAGTGGGTAGAGGAAAATGAGGGAAAGTCTTGTATATTACTTTCTAGGTGGCTCAGTACAAAAGTCTTTATGTCCCCTAGCGGCAGTGATAGTGAATCGGAAGGGATAGAAAATGAAAGTAACCAAAGTATTAAGGATTCAGGAAATTTAAACACAATAATGTCTGAAATACCAATCAGTGTTCTAACATCCTTTTTCCCTACTTTTAATAGTAACGGCGATGAGGTATTTAGTTTCATTGACGCTTGCAACGATACTATGGAAATAGCATCGGCATCTATGAAATCAGTACTTTTTAAGTTTATTAAAACAAGAATTCATGGCAACGCTACTACAATCCTAATGAACAAGGATTGGAAGCGTTGAAAGAATTGTACGGTGTCTTTATGGAACCGCATAGTAGTCTTCAATTACCCACAGAGTTAATTTGCATTAGGCTAAATAAGAATGAATCTGTGACATTGTATACACAAAGAGTCGAAACAGAAAGAATATTGATGCAGAGTAAGATAGATAATATAAAAAAAGAAAATTCTTAAGGACAGATCGATTATATTAAGAGTGAGACCTTTACTCTATTTATCAATGGACTGCAGGAAAACTAACATCATACGTTGTGACACAAAAACTTAAAACTTTAGCGGGAGCGAGTAGGTTTGTTCAAGAGGAAGAGCAACGGTTCAACCTATTCAGATCGCACGGAGAAACCGTTCAAATGACCCAGGACAAAGTTCTAGTGGGAAAGGAACAAGTTCCAATCCTTCAAATATACATAAGAAAGAATTCAAAAGAGATCCCAATGTTAGGAATCTAACAGTATTTAATGAGATGAGTAACTCAGAAAGCCCTCACGTCAACGTGGTACTTGGCAACGAAATTAAAAGAACGATAATTGACTTAGGAGCGGAAGTATCGCTAATATGCGTTAAGCATGTGTATGAACGTGAAGTAAACACGAATAGAACAATTCAATTTAAAGGATTGGGTAGTAAATTAGCTAAGAATATCTGTTTATTCCCAAATAATGAAGGTCGAGCTATAAGTAGAGAAATAAAGTTTCAAGTAGTGGAGAATGGATTACTTGGGGAGTATGATGGTATTTTGGGTAGTCATTTCCTTAAGGAAGGAGGCTACTCCATCTATTTTCATTATAAGGAAGGTATTACTTTAAAGTACTTTAGCTAAGAAAAGTTTCTGAAGCGAAGATCTGAAGCATTAAGAGTTGTAAAAATAAAAAATAGTAATGAAATAAAGGAGGACATAGTTGTCCAAAGACAGTTAATAAAGGAAGGAATAATTATATCAGAATGTATAACCAAAAACAACAATGGTAAATGTGTGGCTACTATTCTTAATACGACTGAAGAAGATTTTAACGTTAGCGAAATCCGAATTGGCGAAAGAAATTTAGAGGACTTTGAGGTCAAAAAACAAACAGTATCAAGGGTAACAGGAAATATTAGGACAGAACATATAAACACAGAGGAGTTAGACAGCATGTAAGGCATAATAAAAAATTACAGTAACATTTTTAGTATAAAGGATGAAAAGATTACTCACACTAATGTGACAAAGCATCAGATTAGGACTACGGAAGGATGTTCCCCGGTGTTTACCAAAATGTACAGGTACCCAAAGGTGCAGGTTAAAAAACTAAAGAAAGACGGTATAATAAGATATAGTTATTCGCCAGGGCGATGGCGATGGCGTGATAGTTAGCTCATTGGACTATCACGCAGACAGTCTGGGTTCGATTCCTGGCTGGGTCACCAACAATTTTTCAAATCGCCATCACCCTTTCGGCGGGCAATGGCAAACTCCCGAAAGTAAAATTGCCTACGAAAAAGCTTCTAAGGAGTGCCGTTCCGACTCGGCGATAAACCGTAGGCCCCGCTCAAATGTGATAAAAATGACAACATGAGCAACACAAATGAGTGTCAAGAAGCTAGGCCATGGCCCATACCGGGCTGCCAGTGCCACAGTGTTTTTGTTTTTCTTTATTCGCCATGGAGCTTACCTCTTTGGATTGTTCCAAAGAAGGTTGATGCTAGCGTTATAAAAAAATGGAGGATGGTGATAGAATACCGCAAACTCAACTAGTTGGCGATTGCGGATAACTATCCCCATCCTAACATTAATGAAATCCATGACCAATTAGGAAAGGCCAGGTATTTCACAACACCCAACCTGACTTCGGGATTTCAGCAAATCACAGTCGATGATAAGATATCGAGAAGACTGCCTTAAGTATTCCGTACGGGCACTTCGAGTATACTCGGATGCCCTTCAACGTTTAATGAATAACGTGCTGACAAGGATGGAAGAAAATATAAAAATCATGACAAAATTAAGTAAAAACATAACAACAATCAATGAAATAATTAGCTCAATAAATCTTATAAAGAGGGAAGGCAACCAAATTCAGAGACCTAATTTCATACACTCAAATTTTAATGAAATAATGAATAAGATAAATTTTAAGATTATGCAATTAGAACTAGAAACAGACCAGATTTTAGACAGTTCACTTTTTATTCAACATATTGTTATTCACCGTCGTGTAATTGAACCACTACAACAACTTGAAGAATTAAACCAGTTGCACCTAGACAACTATCTCTTATTTGAACCAACCAGAATTTGAGATAAAAGCTTATGTAAAGAACCAAGAGATCATTGTATTATTTCAAATACCAATTGTAACAAAAGAAAAATTTGATTTATTTGAGATTATTGCAATCCCCAGAATTTTAACAAACGGTGTTGTTTTAATTGATGTGCCTAGTAAATTTTTAATAATAAGAAGAGATAAGGAATTTTACAATTTAAAAATAATCTGAAAGACTGTAAAGAAATTAATAAGAACACCCTTGATTTTACAAACCACGCAATAAATGTCTTTTAGCGCAACAAAGCTAATAACTGTAACTTATAGCAAAGACAATCAATTCAGATATTGATATGTTATACAAAATCAAAGCAATCATTTTTATATATACGAGGGCGGGTCAATAAGTCCGTGACTTTTTGAATTTCTGACCTTTTTACTGAAACAGCAACACTGCTCCTGTCAACAGGCATCTGTCAGTTGACTCCTGTCAAAATTTTAACTTGCTGCGTCAGTTAGTTTGTGTTTGACAGCTATTTTTATCAGACTACTCACTAATTTGAGGAGAAAATGGAAAAAAGTGAATTTCGTGTGCTTATTAAGCATTATTTCTTGCGAAAAAAAACCATTACCGAGACCAAGGCTAAGCTTGATAAATACTATGGGGACTCTGCACCATCGATTTCAATGGTAAAAAAGTGGTTTACTGAATTTCGTTGTGGCCGTACAAGCACTGAAGATGCCGAATGTCCTGGACGCCCAGTTGAGGTCTCTACACCCGAAACAATCGAAAAAATTCACGATATGGTGTTGGCCGACCGAAGATTGAAAGTGCGAGAGATTGTGGAAGCCGTAGGGATCTCGCATGGCTCAGTGGTTTCAATTTTGAATGATCACTTGGGCATGAGAAAGCTTTCCGCAAGATGGGTGCAGCGTTTGCTCACAGTCGACCACAAACACATGTGCAGTTGCCATGGCAAAAATCCATGAATTGGGCTATGAATTGCTCCCTCATCCACCCTATTCTCCAGATTTGGCTCCGAGCGACTACTTCTTGTTCCCAAACCTGAAGAAATGGCTTGGTGGAAAAAGATGATACTCCAATGATGAAGTCATCTCGCAAACAAAGGCCTATTTTGAGGACCTCGACAAATCATTTTTTTTGGAAGGGATACAAAAATTGGAGAAGCGTTGGACAAAGTGTATAGAGCTCAAGGGAGACTACGTTGAAAAATAAAATTATTTTTTTATTTTTTTTTATTGACCCGCCCTCGTATTTATTTGTACTCAAGAAACAAAATACAATTATAAATGTAATAATGAAACAACTGAAGGAACTCTTAATGTTAAATTAGATACCGTTTAAAGTAACAAATGTAGAAGAACTTAACGATCTAGCAATCGACATACAGAATCAGAAGCATTTTTGGGAAAACGCGTTGGATTCAATTCCAGAGAGAACCACAAGCACCTTAGCATATATTGCAGCATTTCTAATTGCATACAAATGTGGCTGTCAGTCGTTCGCAGATCTAGACCGAGAATAGACGTGTTCGTGTTTCGGCTTTTCGTAAAACAGGAAAATTGTGTTTTAGTTTTCTCCCAAAGACAATTAATTGCGTTTTGATTAACTGTGTCGGTAGTCAAGCAAGTAGCGGCGCCGATCATCAGATCGTGTGGACACGGGTTCAAACCCAGGCAAACCATAAACTTTTTTTTTTTTTTTTTTTTCAAATTGCTTGAAGTGTATAGTGAAGAAAGTGAAAAGACATCACAAATCACGCGATGGATGGTGGAGAGCGTTCCGCACTTCCCATAACGGGAGGTGCCGTGGCGAAAGCCATCAGAAGGAGGAGGAGGTTAAGAACCACTCCTAACCTAACCAAAGTAAAAATAAGTGCTGCTTTAACAGCTGAAACAGCAACAGCAACACAACAAAACAAAAAACAAGATGATGCGTTAATGCACATCTCTGATGAGGTCCATTATAAGGGGGGCAACAACAACTTTGCCTCTCTAGCGGCATCTGAATCGGAAGATGAGGATGAAGTAATAAAAGATATCAGCATCAGCCTACAAAAGCTGAAAGAAAAAGTGCTTGCTATTAAGCAAAAACAAACTGCACGTAGGCAAAGGGAGCGATTAGAAATAGAAAGCTCCCATCAAGAAAAGCAACAAGAGCAGAAACAACAACTGCAACAAAAACAAAACCAACAGCAGCAGAAACAACAACTGCAGCAAACAAAACAGCAGCAGCAGAAAGAACAGCAGCTGCAGAAACAGCAACAGCTACAAAAACAACAACAGCTGAAACCACATCAGCTTAAAAAACAGCAGCAGCAGCAACAACAACACAAGCAGCAACAACAACAACAACAACAGCAGAAGAAGAAGGAGAAGGTTCCACCCATCAACACATACAAATTAGAGATAAATGCTACCAAAGACCTGTGTAAGTTGGCAATTGGCAATAATTTTAATATAAAGAGATTGGGGAACGATCGCCATGCCATCCACTGTAATACACTGGAGGGCTATGCGAAAGTGAAAGAGCTCCTAAAAGAAACGACGACGGAGCACTACTCATTCACACCGAAGTGTGAAAAGCGGCAATCGATGCTGCTGAAGGGGTTGGAACCGTCTTCTGATCCTGAGGAGATCCTGGCACTGCTCAAAGAGAAGGAGTGCGAAGGACTCAAATTTGTGGGGGTAAAGCCATTTACCACAGCTAGAGCCAGGCGGGAGAAACGGGGTCTGCCGTTCTTCCTGGTACAGCTCAGTCCCGAAAGCCGTCTGGATAGTCTAAGGAGTATCAATGTCCTAGACTACCAGGTGGTTCACTGGGAAAAATTAAAAAGGAGCGAAGGCGTTATACAATGTGTTCGCTGCCAGAGGTTCGGGCACGCCGCGTCGAACTGCCAAATGCAGCCTCGATGCGTGAAGTGCGCAAAGAACCACAGTTCCGAAGAGTGTGCTCTGGGTAGGGACGGAGCATCCGATAGGACGCAGCTCTCGTGCGTGTTATGTGGAAACGTGGGACACACCGCAAACTATCGGGGTTGTCCTAAGTTCGCTGACATTAAAAAAACAAAACTGGCTCGGCAACAGAAGGTGGAGGTCAAACGTTCACCTGTTAGGTTTCAAACACCAGCCGTCACGTCCCAAATCTCCTACGCCCAAATGGTGTCAGGTAGGGTGGCTACGGCACAGCAAGCGGCTGTTGCTTCTCCGGCGCCAATGCCGAGAACAACAGAAGCTGCACCTAACATGCTAGCCATCTTGCTCGCAATCCAAGGGCAGATGGCACAGCTGCAACAGCAGGTGCAAGAACAGGCCAAGCGGGTGGACCAGATCTACGCGATGCTGCCGGGCCTAACGCAACACATGTCGTAATGGGTACGCACATGGTGGAGCAAACCTTGAAGGTCCTTGCGGTGAATGTTAATTCACTGATTAGGATCGAACGAAGAGCCGCGATGTTTAAATTGCTACAAGACCAAACTCCTGATGTGCTTTTCGCTAGCGAAACCAAGCTAACCGATAAGCACAAACTGGAGTACAATAATTATATTGTTAGAAGAAGAAACCGGCCCAGATCCAAACGTGGTGGCGGCGTCGCGATCTTCATTAAAGAAGGTATAAAATTTCACAGAGTGTACAAGAGAGTGTTGCGCAGGTTCCGGGTGTTGGAGGCAGTCGTCATTTACATCCCCCTCCGCAGTGGAAAGCGGCTGTACTTGGCCTCTGTTTATGCATCTGGGGCTTCACAATCCACCTTATTCATTACAGAGCTCGACACACTTTTTCGACTTCTGAGGCTGGAATCGGGGGAGAATTATTTTATAATCGGCGGGGACTTTAACGCTAGACACAGAGATTGGTGAAATAATTTGCCAAATACTAGAGGGAACCTACTACTCGATTGGTGGGGTCAGCACGATGCCATGTATAGACTCGGTCTTAAAGCGACGGATAACCCGTCGTTTCCCAGAGGCGGGTCTTATTTGGATCTATTACTGTACGACGAACGTATACGACTGACAGGTACGAATTTACAAACGCTTAACTGTCTGCGCACATTCGTGTATGACAGCGACCATTGCGGTTTTAGCACCGAAATCACAGTTCCCAACGAAATTGCGGAATTGGAGGAGTTTGTCCAAAGATACTCTTACAACTACAGTAAGACTCGATGGACACGCTTCTCCGCAACCTTGACAAGAGCACTCTCCTCGAACACGCTCCACCCACGGTCCAATAGGAATTTATCAAACGAGGAGATCGATAAGTATCTTAAACGAATGGACCAGACAATAAAACAAACTATGGACACTACAATACCGCGGTATAAACAAACGACTAACGAAGATCTTTTCCGCAATTCTACTATTGACGCACTGCACCGACAGAAAAGTAGACTTCTGACAAGACTCAAAAACTTATACAGACAGTTTACAGACAGACAAGACCCAGAGATTAGGACACTGAAGTCGTCGATTAAAAATATTCAAACATTAATTAAAGAGAATTACAGAATTGCTGTAAGTTTGTATTGGAACAACAAGGTACGGGCTGTAAACACCAGCAACCCGAATATGTTCCCGCAAATAAATAAACTTTTTCGGAGAAAAAATCAAAACGACCTTCAGTGTCTTAAAATATCCCGGACTACAGACAACGAACGGTTACTAACAATAGCAGGCATTGATACAAATGAGGCCGCTGATGATGACGACTTCTTTGTGATCGAGGATCCACAGGAGAAGGTTGAGGCCATAGGGGCGACTTTCCAGGAAGTATACAAGGCCAATGATATCATTGGCCCTAATTATGACCTGGACAATCGCGTCTTGGTGCACAACTTTTATATTCGAAATGAAGTAGAGAACTGGCGATCCGAGGGCTCTGGTTTCACCCGCTTCAGCGACGAAAATATGGCAAATAATGTCATTGCTAGAGAAGGTGGCCTACCTCCGTTTATTTCGAAGGAAGAATTCCATGAGATCTTCGACACAACCAGAAGTAAGAAATCAGTGGGGACCGATGGTATTCCGAACATCGTGCTTCGACATCTTCCTCTAGAAGCGGTGGACATTTATACCACCCTGTTTAATAATGCAATGAATAATGCACATTATCCAGCGCATTGGAAAATGGCGGTGGTTCAACCTATCCCCAAAAAGGGAAAGGATGTATCCAATCCGGTCGATAAGTCTCCTTCCGAATATCAGTAAGGTGTTCGAAAAAGTAATCAATAGAGCTCTAACTAGGTGGGTTGAGGACAAACATATAGTTCCGGATAATCAATTCGGTTTTAAGGCAGGACATGCTATCTCACATGCCGCGTCTAAACTGGTGTCCGATATCCAATGGAATAAAGCCAAAAAACAGTGTACTGGTGCCTGCCTAGTTGACTTGGAGAAGGCTTTCGACACTGTATGGTTAGAAGGTCTTTTCTACAAGCTGGCTAGTTTGGGGATCAGTAAACCTCTCTTGTACATTCTTTATAATATGCTAACCAACAGACAGTTCATCGTGAAATATGGTGATGTGACTTCTGTTGGAATATTTCAAATTAAAAATGGTCTTCAGCAAGGCGCGGTCAATTCGCCGATCCTATTCAACATTTATACAAGCGACTTGATAGGTTCACTTCCCCATACTATTGCGTACGCAGATGACTTGATAGCGTACAGAACAGGTCCAAAAATCGAGGTCATTGGACAACATGGACAGCCTCTTGCCTGTCGAAATGTAGTCAGATACCTTGGGATTTGGCTAGATCAGTATCTGTATTTTAACAAAAATGTAGATGCTGCTCTATCCAGAGCTAAAGGCGCTTTTGCCCTCACAAAGAGACTGTTTTATAGCAGCCAACTCGATGCGAGGGTAAAGATAATCTGCTACATGGCCCTTATCAGGCCCATGCTGGTATTTGGGTGTCCCGTGTGGTTCAATGTACGAGCAAGCTTAATGGAAAAGATTCGGGTGTTTGAGAGGGCTTGCCTTAGGGCTTGTCTTCGCTTGTACAGAACACCAGAGTCGGAGTACAAAAAATTTTATCCTAATGAGGTCCTTTACAACAGGGCGAACCTAATACGAGTGGACAACTTCGTAATTAGGCTGACTCGAAGGCACATTGCAAGAGCAATGGCCTCGACGAATAACCTGATATCCGGGGCTTACTACCCCAATTACATTTATCATGAGAGTGTGTGCTCTAACGGCTTCGTTCCACCGGAAGCATTCCTCTACTTTGATCAGATAGGGTTGATCCAGGATAGGTCAGCGATCCCGTTAATCTTCCATGTCGCTCGGACAGCTGGGGACAGGCGACTCAACTACAACAGAGACGTCGCACACGGCAGGGTGGATCGTCTCAGGTTCAGTAGGGCGGTGGGGAATCGCGATAAGAGGGATGTCGTTCGGCAGCACCAGCATTGGTTGGTGGTTGAATGATGGGGAAGATGTTTCGTCGTCGTTTCCGTCAATTACGGACCAGCCTCACTAATGAGGCAGAGCTGACCAATCTATTTGCTCTATAAATAGCGATGGCCAGCTTACATAGGTTTAGGTTAGCATTTAAGAAATATATATATATATTAGTATATACAAAGTTATACACTAATATATGTATATTATTGTGTATAATGTCTATGTGTTTATATGTGTGTATTGTGTATGTAGGTTAGCTAGACTAAGGTTTATTTTAAGTTAGATATTAAGTTTTTATAAAAAATAAAAATTTCTTTCATATGCTAAGTTTTTGTTAACAATGTTTTTCTTAGCCTTAAGAATAGAAAATTAATATCAAATAAAATGTAAATGAAGTCGAAAGACATAGTATTAAAAATTTAGAGTAGCTTAGAGTGCCTGTGTAGGGCCAGTAAGTTAGTATAAGATTGTTTAGTAATTGTAAGCTAGCATTTAAGCATTTTTTGTTAGTATGTAAGAATTAATGATTTAGAAAATAAAATGCGTTTAAAACTAAAACTAACTAAACTAACAAATGTGGCTGTAGAGCTGGAGGTCGAACAACCCTAACCCTATTCAAAAAATGTTTTAATCGCAAAAGGAAGAGGTACATAAAAGAGTTACCAGAGCCCCCCAGACAAAACATACCAAACAAAAATGTTCCCATAAAAAATGTTGTTATACGATATTTCACTGAGGAATTTCATCGTATAATATTACACAGACGACCAAACACCTGAACAAACAACGGTCGTGGAGCAGAATACAAAAAAAACATTAATACTTAGGTCAGCATAAGGTAGTTTAAGGTAGATTATAAGTATCAGTGAATCAGAAAAAATTGTCGAGTTTAATTCTAGACCCGCTAACGAGTGGAACAATAAAATTTACTTTACCTTAAGCTAAACTTCGTTTATTTTATTTTTCTCTTTATTGTTATTCAACAGTTTAAAGTGTTTCTCTTTTTGTTTTTTTTTAATACACAAAGAAAATACTGGGAAAAAATCACAAGCTAAACAATCCAGCCCGCGTGTGACATTTTTTATTTTCATTTGTGGAGCGCTCCAGGCGAAACAATATATTATGACCTCGATTACAGGTAGACATTTTTGATTTCATAAATATTAATACATTAACAAATAAATAATTAACAATAAATGACCGATGAATAGATATTTATTAACAAACTAAATAAATAAATATATAAATAAATAAATAAATGAATAAATAAATAAATAAATAAATAAATAAATAAATAAATAAATAAATAAATAAATAAATAAATAAATAAATAAATAAATAAATAAATAAATAAATTAATAAATAAATAAATAAATAAATAAATAAATGAATAAACAAATAAATAAATAAATAAATAAATAAATAAATAAATAAATAAATAATAAATAAATAAATAAATAAATAAATAAATAAATAAATAAATAAATAAATAAATAAATAAATAAATAAATAAATAAATAAATAAATAAATAAATAAATAAAAAAATAAATAAATAAATAAATAAATAAATGAACAAATAAATGAAAAAAAATAAATAAATAATGTACAAAAAAATTAATAAATAGAAAAAAAAATAAATAATAATAATAATAAATTGACAGGTAGGATGTAAATAACGAATTTTCAGATTTGGCTATAAGTCAGTTTGATTTAGTAAGCCTGAAACTAAGTGGTTATCAAACAATCTGCAAGACCAGCTGTAGCGCTCAAATAATTTTTCCAATCTTACGGATACTAGTTCAATTCAAATAATTCAATAACTCTTCAGTTGAAAATGCAAGTTTAAAACCATTTTCAAGAGCTTATTTTGTGTTACTTGTTTCCTAAGGAGGTGAGTTTTCACACAGTTTTCACACAGTTTCCCCAGACTGGGGATGCATAATATATAATTGCCTGAAAAATTGTTTTGAAAATTACGAATTTTTTTTCAATACTCATTTTTGATTTACAGTTAATAAATGGATATAATATTTCTATCATGGTATTAACTTTCTTAATTGTTTCTTGGACATGAATACTAAACACTAGTGACTTGTCTAGGTGTACCCCAAGATATTTCGTATTAGATTTCAAATCAATTTGTAAATTACTGAGTAAAAGTTTTCTGCATGGCCAGAAGCAAACGTTTCTTTTCCTTGTAAAAAAGATAGCCTGTGTCTTCGAAGCGTTTATGTTTGCCTTCCAATAACGAATGTATGCTTGGATTACATTTAAACCAGACTGCAAACTTGTATCAATATTTAAACCAATTGAATCTGTCAAATGTTGGAAAATCATTAATGTAAATATTGAAAAGGGTTGGGCCGAGCACTGAGCCCTGACGTAGACCTGCTTCAATTTGGAAGGCATTTGATAGCCAGTTGTTTAGTGGCACTACAAAAGTATGAATGAATAAAAAGGACGATTTTAACCAAATACATAGGGAAGTTTAGACAAAGAAATTTGTGTACCAAACCATTGTGCCAAACAGTGTCACAAGCCTTTTCAATGTCGTGAAGTACCATACCAGTACTATTCCCAGCTACAAAATTGTTTTTTATGTGATTAGATATACGATGAATTTGATGCACTGTGGAATAATGCGGTGTAAAACCTTACTGTTCTGCAGTCAATACGTTGTTATCAGTTAAATCGGTCGGCAATTTCATCTTAATTATCTTCTCAAAGCACTTGCTCAACGAACTAAGTAAGCTTACAGTCCTATAACTAGTGGAGAGGCAAGCTCTTACCAGGCCCATTTTATAGCCTGGTCAGAGCTATATAACCTTAGCCATTTTCCATACCTTAGATCCCTTTTTAAAGCAGCAGTTAAAGAGCTTATGTAAAAAGTTTAAATCGAATTTTGGAAGGGTTTTAATAAATAATTTTTTTATCTTATCGAAACCTGATGACTTGGAATATTTTAAATTAACTTGGGCGAACTCTATGTCAGCAAGTCATGCCACTTCACTGTTTTTGGATGTTAAAGCGTGAATGTTTATTAAGTGCATTGAATGCTGAACGTTACTCTCTATACTGCTGATTATGTTTCTACTTATTGAATGGTTTGCAAAAAAAACGTTAGCTAGAGCATTCGACTTTTTGGCAATAGATATTAGTACTGTGTTTCCTTCGTTTAATGAGGGAATAGTACAGTTTTTCTTTTTAATTATCTCTTTTATATTCCAGAATAGTTTTCTGGATTTATCTAGACCCTGTAGTTTCATTTTCTATCACTTATTTCTGAAAGTCGAAATAAAGGGCTTTATTGTTGCTGTTAAAGCTCTTGATTTAGTCAAACAAGACCCAATTCTGGTTCTTATTTATCTAGACCTAACTAAATAACTTATCTTTAATAGTGCTTCGATATGACGTCGATGAGTATTAGAGCTATTTCCTCCATTCCGTTTTTTAGGAACTGACAGATCTATACAATCGAGTATCGAACTTGTAAAATAAACTACAGCTTCGTCGATTTAATTATGGTCTAATTCAGTAGCTAATATATTTTGATAGTTCCTTAATTTCAGACCCATTTCAGTTTAAATCAGCGTTTTCATAATCAATTAAAATCAATAATATAATTACTAACTGTTTTATGTGGTCTTTGATTTCTTTCATAGAATTTAAAGCTTTCTGCGATAATATTTACTTTTGGTTTGAAATATTTTCAATTTTTGCGATTAATTCATCAAACCTTTTCTTATCTGGTTTATCTGGATCTGTTCATGACTTTAGAATTTTATAAGATCCTGGACCATTAATGTTCTTAGATACGACACTTTTATTTTCTGTTATATTGTTCTTCGCTAAGAAATGCTGAAGGAGTTCCTTCCAATCTCCGAAATCTTCTCCAGGTGCAAAATTTGCAATTGATCCAACAAAAGCCATTCTACTATTAATACTATTATTAGACACTGATGCACTATTATTTTTACTTTTAATTTTCAGTTTTATTCGCCTTTTTCCATTTAAGTTCTATACACAGTATTAATTAATTTGCTAACTTTTATTTATTTTTTTTACCCTTGTCGCTATTTGAAGTGATCTTAATTAACTCACTGCTTTAACTTCACATCTTTCCGTTTATTCAGCACACTATCGACTAACTTAACTTATGCTAACATATGTTTTTTACATGCTAGTATTTAGTAAGATAGTAAATCTCTCTCAGTTATTCTTTAGTTTATACCACTCTTCAGGTTTCCTTTTCGTCGACTGTATTTTAGATAGATTTTCAGGGGAACAACATCATCTATCAACCGACGATGCGAAAACTCGACCATCCCCAGCTCTCTTTCGTCGCCATCTGTCTTCTCTGTTACTATACTCTGTCAAACATAAATTGGCAGTAAAGCGAAGATAGGGATGTTTGGCGCTCATTCACACTCTTTTGTTTTCCGTAAGGCGCTATTCTACCAAAAACTCTTACAGGGTTTTCGTAGTAAGCATTTCAAATTAGCAAAAATTTAAAAAAATAGTATTTTTATATTGAAATTTTCCTTAACATAATTTTGTTTTTTTTTTATAAATTATAATAAGTTATACAAGATAAATAACGAATTATTCACTTTACTTTACCTTAATAATAATAACGCTTTCCTATGATGTTCTCTCTTTAGCCGCCAAAAAACAAAAAAAAAACAGTTTTAATAAAAATGAATTCTCAGAAAAACCGCTGAGAAAATACACTGATCTATAATATGACATTTCATAGGTTCCACCTTTTAGTAGTGCCACTCTCAATAATGCCAAATGATAACAAATTCATTACAATTCGGCCCTTCTGACGATTCAATTGTCCCCGATTGGGCTACTTAATCTAAACGTAAATGTTGCCTTCAGGGTCCAAACATATAGGCCGCGGTACTTCGGTACTAAATTTTTATTAATTCCGACTGTAGTGCCTACATTCTTTATTGGCAAATCTATTTTTTCTCTGTTAGTATACATTTCATCTATATACTCTGCCAGCTCGTCGACAACACCACCCCTCTGCTCGACTCCAAACAACAACCTACTGGGTGATTTCTTCGAGCTAATGTGGTTAGTATTATTCATTGCATATTCGATCTTACTCAACTTCCACTCGCTATGCTCGTTCGACCTGATCACTTGACTGCAGGATCCTCAAAAAATCACCAAACTCGTGAAACGTAAGACTAGTATCGCGATCACTAATTAGCCTACGTGGTCGATTGTAATAATCGAAGCATCTTTCCAGCGAACCAATCATTTCGTCCCGGGTGTATTCACAGCATACAGTGTCACATACTTAATGAAAGCGTCTATCATGACAAGGATGTATTTACTTCTCGAACTAATAGCGGGGAGTGGATCGAAATGGTCTACATGGACTGTGTCAAAGGGTTGCGCACACTTCTCTATACTATACAAGTTTCAATCGGTCCTCCTACTAGGCGCTGAGCGGAAAATACACTTGAGACAATTTTTTATGAACCTGTTTAACTTTCTCTTAAGGGATCCAGTAGTGCTTGAGGATCCGACTACCGCACATTTCGATGCCAAGGAGTCCACATTTCTTATGGGCCACTCGCATGACATTCTCTTCCAGTTCTTCCGGAACCCAAAACTGACGTTTTTTCATGGAAAATTAACCCATTTTCTAGCAAATAACCGGGGAAGTTCCCGTTTCTAATTTCTCGCGTATTGACGGGATAACCTCGTACCTCGCCTGGACAACCTGAATACATTTATCTAGCCGCAATATGCACTCGACTAAGCGCATCTACATGTGTTCGCTCTTTCTATGTTGCACCTGGTAATTGCAGTTCTCAAACACAAGAGCCCACTTGGCTACTCACGCATTCACATCCTTCTTCCTTAATGTTTGCGTGAGGGCTTCGCAGTCTGTGACAATAGTGAACGGGAGCCGGTCAAGAAAGGTTTTAAAGCGAGCCAAGATGTGAACAACTGCCAACGTCTCTTATTCAAAACTAGTTAATTTAGATTCTGCATCAGAAGTTTTCTTCAAGAAAATGCCACTGGGTGAAATTTTCCATCGTTTTGCTTTTGCATAAGCACTGCACCAAACCCTTGCGAGCTTTCGCCACAGTGCAGCTCGGTTTCGCGTTTTGGATCATAGGTTGCTTATATTGGTACAGAAGCCAACTTACTCCGCAGTGTCTCAAAAGCAATAATACATTCGTTTGACTAAACAAATTTTTTATCTTTATCTCAGAATCAAACGGCCGAAATAAGAAAACAGCCCTATACATCTGTGCACATCTTTCGTTTTCTGGGGCATAGGATATACTCGAACGGCCTCAATATGATCATCGTTGGGGTGGATCCCCTCTTCATTTACACAATAACCTAAATCATCAATCCTGTCGTTAGCCAATTTCCATTCAACTCTAGCCCAGCCTCTCTTAACAATCTAAGGACCTCAACCAGAATAATGTTATGCGTGTCTAAATCAGCAGTAGAAAGACATATGTTGTCCAAATAAACAATTTTTAGTTCTTTGTCAATCAGTGGTTTGAGTGTGAAATAAAAGTAACTCTGAAAGACAGCGGGAGCATTGTTTTGACCAAAGGGCATGAATGCATATTCGAACGAAAAGGGGTGACAGAGGTGGTGTACTTAATGGATTCTTCGGCAATTCTTATGTGATGATCTTCCTCTTTCTGGTCTAAGGTCGTAACAATTTTCGTATTTGCAAAATATTCCAAACAGTCTTCGATCAGCGGTAGAGGAATATTGTCCCTCACTATACCTATATGTTTAATAAGAGTTCGATAATCGACACACACACGCACATCCCCATTTTTCTTTCGCACTAACACTAAAGCTGAAGCATGAGGCGAATCACTGCGTCTGACTATTCCTTTCTCTAATAACCGTTCGTTTATATTTTGAACCTCCGTTCCTTCATAATATGCAAGCCTGCGGGGGAAACTGTAAATCGGTATATCTTTAGCTATCCTAATTGTCATGCTATAATTATTTATTTATAAAGGTTATTTATTTATTTTAAGTAATATTCATCTATTGCTGCCCTGATGGCATTTGCACGAGATGCACCTAATATCTTGCATACATCTACATCAGTCTCGCTTATTTCGGAGATTCCAACTGCACTAACTAAACGAACTAAATCGGAAAAGTGCATTGTCTCTTTCTCATTTTCGGCTTCTATTATTTCCTCGCGGGAACTTACATACTATAACTGGGATTCCCTTACGTTAGGCCTAGTCACTTCAGTTAATTCATTGACACCCTTTGTGTCCGAAATCGGCAACAACTCTTCAGTCAGAACTTAACATTCATCAGCAATTAACTTATTTTCACAAGCGGCGGTCCCATTTACATCACTTCTGCAATACTCGGCAAATATAATTTTTCGTTTGCTAAAAGGCTTAACAACATCTGTCAAAAATCATCTCTCAACTTACATTCTACCCCATCTTCAAACTTAACAATATCAGAAAACCTAACTCGCTTATTACTGCCTGCTCTATATGGATCCCTTACAAGATTAAACGCAATAAGTAAACTGAAATCTTTAGGCAATTCATAAATTTTATTCTTTTCCATATTTCGGTTTACTTTAAACAAAAAACAGGGGTTATAAATTCTTTTTTTTATTCGACACAGATATATATTGAACTTAGGCAAAGCGTCACATCCCATTAATATCGGTACAACCAGTTCCTCATCTGGAATAATTGAATGTGCAATTTCGAAAAGGGCACATGTCTGAAAACTTTTCAGGAAATAAAAAAACTAATTATTTTCTAATTAAGTATAATGAAGAACGATTTTTTTTTTTTAATTACATTCTGGGCATATTGGCAATCGAAAATAACTGAAATATGTTGATGTTACGGTTATTATATATATTATTATATATGTATATTTTGATATTTTAGATTTATGAGATGTGCCCTTTTCGAGATGTACCGCATTCAGTACACATATTTTAAAGAAAAAGACTATATAAATTTGGCGAAATTTTTATTTCAGGCATTAAAAAAAAATGGCACTGAAATTAGCTCTCGGTATGGGCTTCACGAGGTTCTTGCCGTCACGCCTAACCAAACTTAGTATAAGTGTATTCACACAAACCCAGAGTAATAGCAATAGCATTGCAAATGTCAACATTCCGTGCATACGTTTCACTGAGCGCATTCGAAATATTCTATGTATGCACACGGCGTTGTTGTTGTAATTAATGTCATTTAAATTTTAACTTTACCGATTTTGTAAGCGCTAGCAGCTCGCCCACATTGCGCAAATACACAGAAACTTATTTCATTCTCTCCCAATACAAGTTTCGTACGCTAGCACTGCAGACAGAGCACCGGGCACACAGACGTATTAGCACTTATAAGGACTAAGACGTCACCACAGTTACGGAGTGAGAAGTCAACAAACGCTGATTTTGTTTTCAGTTTTGTTAAACTTATATAACTGAATCGCCTAAAGCTTTGCCAAGTCGTATGCGCAGATGTTTGCACATCAAATTCACGAGTACCTGGTACTCTCGCCCTTTTGTTTTTTAAATCTTCTTCTGGAAGCTCTCGTGCTCCTGCAGTTGGCCATCGCAGTATTTTATCATAAAATTCTGTGAATTCTTATGGTATATATTGTCTCACCTTTGCAACTTCTTATCCTTTTATTAACCCCTTCCTCGTTATACGAACTCATGCGTAACGAGTTTCCCATTTTTACTGCATCGCTGCTGCTCCGCTTATGGGGTTGGCTAATGTCGCAGACCGCAGAACGCGTCTACATAATGCTCGGTCCTGGATCGCTTCAGTGGTAAGCCCCAGACGTTGTTGCGCATTTGCCGTCTGAGAAATCCAGGAATTCTTTTTCCGACCTCGTTTTCTTACAGTTGGAGTGACAGTAGTTAATAGTGCCTTTTTAACCGGATTTTCCGCAGATCTTCTTTGAACGTGGCAATACCAACTTATTCTATTCGCCTCAAGCTGTTCGGTTACCGAATTCTTTATATGTAGACTTCCTCTTATACGCGTAGATCTAATACAATCGCGTTTAGTGACTCCACTAGACATCCTTAACATTTTCATTTCCGCTGCCGTCAACACCGTCTCACCTTTGCAACATCTGTAATTTTCAGATGATTTATAGGTACTTTGCGGCGATGGCGATGGCGCGATAGTTAGCTCATTGGACTATCACACAGACAGTCTGGGTTCGATTCCTGGCTGGGTCACCATCAATTTTTCAAATCGCCATCATCCTTTCGGCGGGCAATGGCAAACTCCCAAAAGTAAAAAATTGCCTACGAAAAAGCTTCTAAGGAGTGCCGTTCCGACTCGGCGATAAACCGTAGGCCCCGCTCAGATGTGACAAAAATGAAAACATGAGCAACACAAATGAGTGTCAAGAAGCTTGGCCATGGCCCATACCGGGCTGCCAGCGGCACAGTGTTTTTTTTTTTTTTTTGAATGGGTACTTTGCCATTATAAGCTCGATCAGCTTGGCTTGGTAGGTTACTGCAAGTACCTTTTACTCTAGACAGAACGAAAATTTCCTGGGAGATGTTGTTATCTTTATATTTATTTTCGTTTATATATATTATTATATATAGTATGTAACCTTTTCGAACACGTCCCACTAATATCGGTACAAGTAGTTCCTCATCTGGAATAATTGAATGTGCAATTTCGAAAAGGGCACATGTCTGGAAATATAAAAAAAATATAAAAATATTTTTGAGCTACATTCTTGGGCATATTGGCAATCGAAAATTACTGAAATATTTTGATGTTACGTTGTTATATATGAAGGACAGCATTTAGAGCATATTGACATGAAAAAACGTGTTTGACAAAATATACGAGATGTGCCCTTTTCAAAATTGCACATTCAGTTAAAAAGGTGTGAGTTACAACTCTACCGCGGAAGATTACTTTACATATTACTTTTCCACACATACTAAGGCGTCCATTTCCTAGTCCTATGAGTTGCGTCAGTTCCTCTTTTCCAAATGACAAGCGACTTTTTAATAAAACTATTAGGACTACTAGAATCAAAAAGACCTAACACAATTTTTGCGTCAGTGTATTTATTTCGTTGATTACTGAAGGCAACACTCACCGAATGACATGCGCGAAGTTTCTCCGCTAATTCCTCGACACTCCATGGATACTGGTTCTCTTTTCTTCCTTCAGCCTCCTGGGCTCTGATAGTGTACAACCCGAACAGAAACAGCGGCGGTATTAGCGCTCCCTAGTTTTATTGCAACGGTGGCAGCGGTGGAATATACGGCGGTTTTCAGTGATACACTGCGGGTCCTTTTTTTCCCATACCTATCCAGCAGGGGCTTCAGTTGCTTTACTGACGTAGCCCCCAACAGTACTGGGACTCTCTTTAGCCGCAAAAAAAAAAAAAAAACCGTTTTGATAAAAACAAATTCTCAGAATAACCGCTGAGTGAATACACTGAACCTTAATACTCGTATGACATTCCATAGGTACCACCTTTAAGTAGTGTCAATTTCAGTAATTCCAAATAATAACAAATTCATTACAAAGTAAAACAAATTTATTTATTTCCACACCACCAAGAGGTAAGATAAAAGGCACGACTTAAAAACACAAATTTCACAAAACTCCGAAAAACTGACCGCGCGCTACTAAAACCTTCGCCAATAAACCTTTTCCTTAAAGAAAACGGCTTACAATTTTGTAACTGCATTTTAACGTACTTTTCACACATTAAAAGGAATTCAAAAGATCAAAACAAGAACTCCACGATGACACTCATTAAGAACTTTTTTCAAAGCTCCTTAATAGAAACCCAAGGAAAAAAAACGAGTTACCAAACGGACACTGGTAACTTTGAATGCACATCAATTTAATAGGTGTTGTATAGCGGCAGCCATAGCCACAGCCCACACACTCAGATGTGCGCTGAATAAGACGTGTTGGGTCTACGTCAGATGCAATTGGAAATTCACTGGCGGGTAAATACTAACAATTGAGTTTCCCCATTGAATGTAGGATGCCATCCATGGAGCAAAAAGAGCCACTGAACTAAAACATCTTTCTTCGCTTTCTGTCCAATTTTCCAAAAAACTTAACACATGCTAATGCATTATAAGTGTATTCATACTCACTTGGGTGTTAAGTTCCTTAGAAAAAAAAAAATTATTTTCATCTCTGTCTGCCTTTCTAGCAGATTCTGATAGACTTTGAACGCATCAAATATACCACTCTTCTGCCTCAAGAAACACACCTCAGACCATCAGCAACTGTCGTCTCTAAAGGTCACACAATATTTCGCTCGTCCCGATGATTCCATTTTAAATGTACCTACTTCGGTAGGTGAACTATTTTTATTATCTCTCCGCAAGACACTCGATATTTAAAGAAAGGTAAAGCTATTATTTTCCCCTTTATGCAAATCTCGAAACGCAATGCACCCTTCACATCAACAGCGAGTACAACACCGATTTGAACGAGCTTAAATAAATCTTTGCTGTTCCAATCTTTCTTCGGACAGTTCGGAGCACTCAAATCAGACAACCGCCTCTGCACAATCAGTATTTTCATGAACATACTAAAGTTAAAGTTATTCGTAATTTTTACAACTGAGATTAGATTTGTTCATAAGTCGGGTACATACAGCGTATCCTTGAAATCGATTTTTTGATGACCACATTCACTCGCAACTGATTCATAAACAACCCCATTTCCTACGACTTCAGCTGACGCCTTACTTGCCAAGTTCAATTTCGTCTTCGGGGAATGTACGGTGGACTTGAAAAGACCTTAATCACCACATAACGCTCCTTTGTACAGAATGAATTATTTGCATCCACGGTTACCAAGTGGGAAACAGCGTAATACGACTCATCGACACTGTTTGCTGAGTGCATCGGCTTTCTTCCGACATTATCGGACTTCATTGCCGCTCATACGTTCGCCTTATGGCCCAAAGTGCCACACTTAAAACACTTGATTTCTCCACTTCTTGGTCTTAGCTCGTCTAGATCGCGTATACACACTGCTCTTAGCAGCCATGAATATAACAGCACTTCCAGTCGCGCTTCACTCTCTTTAATAATTTTTTTATTTTGAGCACTTCGGCAGTTGGTAACTCATCTCGCGACTCAATTTTTGGTGGGAAGTGCCTCAACTTGTATACTCCATGTATTGTAGTTTTCTTTGGACAGCAACTCCATGCGTGAGAAACTTTATGAACTGAAAGCCATCTCAAACCAATTCTTTCTATCGCCAAAAATTTCTGCTCACAATCAACCATACGATTTATGTAATAACTGTGCAATATATTGTAATAAATAATAAATGTGTTTTATCCTGGGCCCATAACCTGTTAATAAAGGAAGAGCAAAACGCAGTATTACAGATAGAATTCAAAGATAGGATATTTTTAAGACATGAGGCAAAAAAAATGTATTTCTTTGTATACCAAAATGAGAACAGCTTGCCATTAGTATAGCATTGCCAACATTTTGTGTAGTAACCAAATGACGTGTGGGTTACCAATTAGATAGACATCGATCTAACCTAAAACATCAACAGTTTTACAGTTAATACCGTTTTTTGACGAAGAAGATATGATGAAATTAGGCGATCGACTTTTATTATTAGATGAGTCAATGGAGATTAAGCATCTTAAAATAATTCCTCCGGAGTAGTATATAACTGGACTAATAGTATATGATAACACAGTGGTTTTGCTAACGGAGCTGAGGAGGCATTTTTGGATTCCGAGAGGACGATCTTCGGTACGAAAGTATCGTACCTATATTATAGCTAAAAAAATTTGTCATCTGCAAGGAGCTTTGTGAAAGCCAGCATCACAGCCATTTGGCGTTCAGTTACGTCGCATACGGAACTACCATTTGGTAAAGCTTATCTTCACAATAAGCAATTCAACATGTTTCATTAGAATACGCGCATCCCACATGTTCCACATGAACATGCGCATCTCACATTGTGCAACCTTTTTGGAAATACAGCATTTCCGTGGTAAACCCGCAGAAAAATCTTTACCATTTGGCACCCGCATTCCATTCCCAGGAGAAAGCGGATTTATTCAATGTCATCAGAATAAAATAAACAAAGATACTCATATAATTTTTCAAGTAAGTCCCACTCACTTGATTTAGTTAAAATTAATTGTTTAAACATATGTGCTATAAAATAAAGCGAAGAAGAAAATGTATTTGCACCGAAAGGAATGAAAAACGAATTTTGATTATGTACAAATACAAATGAATATTTATTTTAACAAAAAAGTATAATGAGAAAGATTTGGTACTTATCGTGTTGTGTGAGCTGCGATCAAATCCAAATTCATCAAAGGATGCGCGTAATGAATAAATTAGAGCAAAATAAATGCACTCTCTTCCACGCAATATTTCACACAGGTAGTAAAGTTGTTGTTGTACAACCTGTGTGAGAGCACACTACGTACAAATGAGTATTGAAAAAGGATTCAACAAAGTGAAAGCACATACAACACGATTGATCTTCAATGAAGATCGAAGTAATTCATAAAAATGAATAATTGGAATTAAACAAAATTGAAGAGCAAGTATAAAATTTACTGTTATCAAAACATTAATAATGACGCAGATACTTTGTTGGTTTATATAGCAAATTTAAAATACGTAAAGTAGCGATTAAGGTTTTTGTCGTAAGATCGCTTACCAGTTCCAAGTGAATTGCTTTCGTTGACATGCATATGAACAAAGCAATGTACGCCTCAGATACTCCTGCATGCAAATATCGTTGATGGATATCTGAAACGATCAAAGAACAAATACGACTATTTTTTGGTAAAATTATGGGATGCTGAATGTTGAACGATACATGAGCATGTTTGATGCGTCCACTAACACGTAGAAGTCCTTCCTCATCTTAGAATGCTGAGTTCCTTAACAGTTTAGATTTTGGTGATAATTGGTGTTTAGTACCCGTATATTGAATGTCGCTTACGAAGGCTCCAAGTTGAATCATCTTCACCGTCCGTAATTTTTCGAAGTAATTACACATACGGAGTAGACAACGAAGAAAGGGTCAAAAAAGTTTGAACGAGAGATTGCACAGTTAAATTTACCCAATCGTGGGACTTTTCGAGTCGATCCCAAGCTTCAACGTAATTTGCATGAGATTGCAATATGTTTTATCAGATTGGCCGCATCCTCACGCAAAAACGATTTCAAATAATGAAATTTTTGAGTTGCTGTGAGGTTGAGCTTACTACCAACTAATAAGTTCTTAAAGGATGCCCAATCTTTTTATATGCCTGAAAATGGAGCCACTACTATTTGAGGCAAATAAGTGGAAGAGCACGTGCTATTTGACGAATCTAACTTCCTAAGGATTTTTTCCTGCTGATTTGCAAGCCTTTTTAAAACCTCGGGCTCTTAAATTTTCAATTGTTGGGCAGACTATCTTTCCTTAATGGCCTTCTTTAGGTCAGAATGTGCCACGAAATACTTATCTTCTTACGACACAAGCTCTGCCTCGAAGTCACCGACTTCACTTTCATCAGCCTATGCAACACATTCATTATGAAGCGAAAGAGCTCGGACTATACTTCTACGCCTCTACTCAATCGAATTTCGAGCATCTCAATTGTAGTATCCGAATAAATAGTTTTAACGAAATCGTTTTTACAAACCGACAGCGACATGCGTAGAAAAAATCTGTCGAAAATGCACGGATGCACCTTACTTAGTATTATTGAACTTATTTCAATAATTGCAAGGAAAATCCATCCAATAAGACCGTATAAATGTTCTACATATAAGCGAATTTGATCTTAAGCTTGAAGGCTAAATCAGAGAAAAAAAAATCACCATATACATACATGCACAATAAAATTATCCTTTTGTAGTTTTTTTTTCAAATTTATCCGGCTCGAAGTACCACACCTTGGTGCAGAGTAAAGCAAAAAAGAAAATGTATTCGCACCAAAAGGAATGCAAAACGAATTTTGATTATAGGCAAATGCAAATGAATTTTTATTTGAACAAAATAATATAATGAAAAAGATTTGGTACTTATCGTGTTGTGTGTGCTGCCATCAAATCCAAGTGATCAAAGGATGCGCGTAATGAATAAAGTAGAGCACAATTAATAAAACATAGAAAAAGAAAAAGATAAACTCTTAACAAGTGGCAATTTGACAAGGGAAATAATGTTAAGGAAAAAACAAGTACAATAACCTTATACAGCAAGATTGAGGACCTCATGAGATACCTGAACTGACTCAAAATAGAGTAAATGCTTGCAACATCCAATGCAAGCACATCAGAAAATTCATCACTAAGTCTAACTTTAAGTTTAGAACCAATTAAATATTTAAATAGCTAAATAGAAAAAGGGAAAATTTATATAATTTTATAGATTTGGTTGATTGTATATTCCCAACACTCGGAAAATATGATAAAACCAGTCAACAATTTTTTTTATGTTATTAAGAGTACACTTATTGGCAAACCGAGAGAAGCTCTCGAGATAACCAATGATGTAAAAATTGGGATGAGATGAAAAAATTATTTTGTTTAGTATTTTAGAGATAGGAAGACAGTAGAGGAATTGTACAATGAACTTAGAAGATTGCAATTCAGATCTAGTTGTCGTGACTTTTATAACAGTATGAAGGCAGTCCCCAAACGGCTTAATTACAACACAAAAAAAGACAAAGCTAGTAATTCCCCAGAATATATCAGCCATAGGAATTTTAAAAAGCAAAGTACCCGAACTCATGAAAGGATTGCTTTACTGTAGGAATCCTGAACACCTCGAACAAGCCATTCAAATCCTGCACGAGACGGGATATGCATAGAAAATTTAGTAATAATTGTAATAACAATCTAGAAACGCGTCTAGATGATCAAAACCACAACAACAAAAATCATTCTAAAGAGAATCCAAGTAATAATAATTATGATAACAACAACCATTCAAATAGATTAGGTACATTTAGAAGTACAATAATTATTCAGATATAGGTATATTTAGGAATAATAATTCAGGTATATATAGAAACAACAACTCAGGAACATTCAGATATAATAAAGCTAGAAACAAAAATATGCTTAATACCTCTGAACCCAATAATTCAAGAAATTTAAGAGCTAATCAGAATAAGGAAAACAACAAAACGGAACCTATGGACACATAAGGCGGATATCCTTTCAAAAAGAAGTAAAAACATTAGGAAACAATGTGGATTTTCACGAAGGAAGCCATCCGGTAGACTTCCCTATATTATCGTCAAAACTTAAAATGAAAAAATTAAGTTAAAAATACTCGTTGACACGGGGTCAGAAACGAGCACTCTTAACCCAGAACTATGCCGCTTCAAATGACATCTAGAATCACCTATACAAGTAAGAACAACTAGTTCACCAATATATGCTAACACTAAATTAAAAATACCATAATTCAAGGAATTCGACATGCCAAACAAAACTGCAGAATTTCTTGGATATAATTTCCACGACATTTTCGATGGACTGATCGGCAACAATATGCTACTACCAATGAAAGCAATCCTTGATTATAAGGATAAACTTTTGACAGTGAAACGCAAAAAGCAAAACACAAAAAGCCCAAAAGAAAATATACAAAACGAAAGAAATGTGAAATTAAAAAAAAAATGATTTTTATGAAATATTTAATGTAGAAGGTATTATATTTTTTATTTCTATAAATACGAGTACATATATGTATAATAAGAGTGTTATGTAAGAGCTTAATGTCATATGTTGTACTTATTTTTTCTATTACTAGAAAATGAAGTAACGATTCCTTTTCAAATTGGACATTCGCAACAATAGACATTAAGTTAAAAACGAAAATCATTTTATAATTTTTTATTATTTTATTTTAAATAATAATAATAATAATAATTATGAAGTGAAAAGAAGAAATATTTTAAAAAAATAATAAATATAAAGGAAAATTGAATGGCAAAAGAGATATACAATAAAATAAAAAAAAGGAGAAAAATGTAAAAATGATAATGTAATTAAGAACAAATTGTTTGTCTTTCTTTGTTTATTTAATTATGTTATGTATGCTGTTATGTACTTAAATTAATTTTGAAGTGCTGCTACATATGGTTGAGGGTTGTGAGACTATGCTAAATAAGTTGCTTGTATATGAAAGAAAAGAAATTGATATTGATTTTTGGAAATATATTTAAGCACATGCTATATTATTGGATTTATGTTTTATTAAATTCATAATATTAATTTATAATATATACCTCAAAATAATGGAATCTTAGTATTCTATATTATCTATTTGTGAAGGAATGTCTAGTATAAAATATATATTAATTTTTATTATATTAATAAAAGAATATAAAAATATATAAATATATATATATATATATATATATATATATATAAACTGTGACAAAAAAAGGTAGACCATACAAAGAAAAAAAAGAATTAATAATAATAATAATATTAATTATAATAGAATTGCCCTCAAATATGATAATATATTGATAGAAAAGATTTACTTATTAAATTAATGATAATTTTTATTAGTTTGTGTTAAACAACCTCAACTCATATGAGATAACTCCCCGAATTTAAGCATATTAATGAGGGAAGGAAAAGAAACTAACAAGGATTTTCTTAGTAGCGGCGAGGGAAAAGAAAACAGTTCAGCACTAAGCCATTTTGTCTTTATGGCAAATATGGGATGCAGTGTATGGTACATCTATAATCTAGTATGAGAAATTAACGATTTAAGTCCTTCTTAAATGAGGCCATTTACCCATAGAGGGTGCCAGGCTTGTATAACGTTAATGATTACTAGAAAGTGTTTCCAAAGAGTCGTGTTGCTTGATAGTCAGCACTAAGTGGGTGGTAAACTCCATCTAAAACTAAATATAACCATGAGACCGATAGTAAACAAGTACCGTGAGGGAAAGTTGAAAAGAACTCTGAATAGAGAGTTAAATAGTACGTGAAACTGCTTAGAGGTTAAGCCCGATGAACCTGAATATCCGTTATGGAAAATTCATCACTAATGATGTTATATTTTTTTAAAATACAATAAAAATGGTGTGCAATTTTTCCATATAAGGACATTGTAATCTGTTAATTTATTAAATATTTATCATAAGATCTTTTACATAAGTTTATCCAAATTAGTTATTTTCGGATTTCTAACATAAGATAAATGTATTAGATTTGATAAATCATTGACAGATTAAATTATATATAGTGCTTACATTTGAAGGAATTTTACAATGGTAATTAAATCTTTTGATTTTTTTATTTTATTGTATGCACTTATATGATTAACAATGCGATAGATTCAGGATACCTTCGGGACCCGTCTTGCAACACGGTCCAAGGAGTCTAACATATGTGCAAGTCATTGGGTATTAAAACCCAAAGGCATAATTAACTTAACTGTTTTAATGGGATTAGTTTATGTTTTATTATGAAATATAAATTCAATCCCGGGGCGTTCTATACAGTTATGCATAATAATATTTATATTATTTATGCCTCTAACTAGAGCGTACCTTGAGCATATATGCTGTGACCCGAAAGATGGTGAACTATACTTGATCACGTTGAAGTCAGGGGAAACCCTGATGGAAGACCGAAACAGTTCTGACGTGCAAATCGATTGTCAGAATTGAGTATAGGGGCGAAAGACCAATCGAACCATCTAGTAGCTGGTTTTCTCCGAAGTTTCCCTCAGGATAGCTGGTGCATTTAAAAATTATGTAAAATAATCTCATCTGTTAAAGCGAATGATTAGAGGCATTAGGGTCGTAACGACCTTAACCTATTCTCAAACTTTAAATGGGTAAGAACCTAACCTTTCTTGATATGAAGGTTTAGGTTGTGATATGTTGTGCCCAGTGGGCCACTTTTGGTAAGCAGAACTGGCGCTGTGGGATGAACCAAAGGTAATGTTACGGTGCCCAAATTAACAACTCATGCAGATACCATGAAAGGCGTGGGTTGCTTAAAACAACAGGACGGTGGACATGAAAGTCGTAACCCGCTAAGGAGTGTGTAACAACTCACCTGCCGAAGCATCTAGCCCTTAAAATGGATGGCGCATACATTACCGCTAAAGTAGATGATTTATATTTAATTTCGATTGAATATAAATTTTGAAACTTTAGTGAGTAGGAGGGTACAATGGTGTGCTTAGAAGTGTTTGGCGTAAGCCCGCATGGAGCCGCTATTGGTACAGATCTTGGTGGTAGTAGCAAATAATCGAATGAGACCTTGGAGGACTGAAGTGGAGAAGGGTTTCGTGTGAACAGTGGTTGATCACGAGTTAGTCGGTCCTAAGTTCAAGGCGAAAGCCGAAAATTTTTAAGTTATAAAAAAATTATTGTATATAAAAAAATTTTAATCACTTAATTATTTTTGAACGAAAGGGAATACGGTTCCAATTCCGTAACCTGTTGGGTATCCGTTTGTTATTACAAATGGGCATTTTGCTCATCCTGGCAACAGGAACGACCATAAAGAAGCCGTCGAGAGATATCGAAAGAGTTTTCTTTTCTGTTTTATAGTCGTACTACCATGGAAGTCTTTCGAAGAGAGATATGGTAGATGGACTAGAAGAGCATGACATTTACTGTTGTGTCGATATTTTCTCCTCGGACCTTGAAAATTTATGGTGGGGTCACGCAAACTTCTCAACAGGCCGTACCGATATCCGCAGCTGGTCTCCAAGGTGAAGAGTCTCTAGTCGATAGAATAATGAAGGTAAGGGAAGTCGGCAAATTAGATCCGTAACTTCGGGGTAAGGATTGGCTCTGAAGATTGAGATAGTCGGGCTTGAATTGGAAGCAATAACATGGTTTATGTACTCGTTCTGGGTAAATAGAGATCTTCGGATTTTGTTCCCCGTATGGACAATGTACGAAGCGTTTAAAAACAAAATGACGGCAGCGGAAATGAAAATGTTAAGGATGTCTAGTGGAGTCACTAAACGCGATTGCATTAGATCTACGCGTATAAGAGGAAGTCTACATATAAAGAATTCGGTAACCGAACAGCTTGAGGCGAATAGAATAAGCTGGTATTGCCACGTTCAAAGAAGATCTGCGGAAAATCCGGTTAAAAAGGCACTATCAACTACGGTCACTCCAACTGTAAGAAAACGAGGTCGGAAAAAGAATTCCTGGATTTCTCAGATGGCAAATGCGCAACAACGCCTGGGGCTAACCACTGAAGCGATCCAGGACCGAGCATTATGTAGACGCGTTCTGCGGTCTGCGACATTAGCCAACCCCATAAGCGGAGCAGCAGCGATGCAGTAAAAATGGGAAACTCGTTACGCATAAGTTCTTATAACGAGGAAAGGGTTAATAAAAGGATAAGAAGAACTAGCCCGTAGTCTATTTTCGATAGTATTATTGCTTTGATGACTCTGTTGAGGGTGTTTGTGTGGGAAGCACCGTTTTTGCAGGAAAAATACTTAATTATGTTAACTCTAGTAGCTGGCCTCTTTTTTACAATGTTCATTAAAATTAAATTTACTATCAAAAATAACTCCTAGAATAAATAATTTGTTGACATTACAGATATTATTATTATTAACATTAATTGACAATAATTTTGTGCAGCTGGTTTTTCTGCAAATATGCATTACTTTTGTTTTGTGAAAAGAAATTTTTGATCCAGAGGATTCGCACCAAACCTTAATGTCTGATATTATTTTAACTTAGTTCATTAAAAGCGATAATGAAAATAATAACCGAGAGTGGGGATCCCTGAGGGATGCCATTCTCGGAGTTATATGTACTAGAATATATATTGTTTACTTTATTCGAAACTTTCTGTTTGTTGGAAAGGATTTGATACTCGTATAATTCATCTTGGAACCGATTTTCCATAGAACGAGTTTAATGATTATAGTATGGATTCCAATTCTATAGAAAGCTTTTTCAAAGTCAATCGAAAGGATTGAAATATGTTTTTTTGTGGATAAAGCGGAAGCTATGAATTCGTCTATGTGTAGGAGTGCGTCTGTGGTGCTACGACCTTGCTTGGAAGCGACCTGATTAATGTCGATATGATTGTTTTGTTCTAAGTACCAAAGTAGTCTTCTAGCTATGATTTTTTCCATTACTTTTCCTATGCATGGCAGCAGAGATATTGGGCGGTACCCACTAATTACACAAGCTGATTTGTTAGGTTTTAGAATTGGAATTACAATTGCGACTTTCCACATTTGTGGGATAACACCTATATCAAAGACATGGTCAAATAGTGAGACTATGCGTGTTTTTAGTGCAGATGGGGAGTTTTTCAATATGGGATATGAAATGCGATCGAAACCTGACGTTTTACCTCTCATTGTAGAAAGGCAATTTTCCAGTTCTATAAGTTTATTTGGTATTTAAATCTATTAAGCTAGCTGAGGATGACGTCACATAATAAGGAAGGTTACTGTTAAGTAGGGAATGTTTTTGGTTCAGGAAGTTGGAGTCCTTGGCATAATTTGACCAGGCTTGCGCAAAGTTCTCAGCAATTTCAGAAGGGCAGGTAAGCGTTTTTTACAAGTAACCTTTATTGAATTATGTGTGTAGTTTCCCATAAATGACTTTATGTCAGCCCAGAGTTTTTTGGATGATGATTTTAAGTTAATACTAGCTGTAATTTTTTCGAAACAGTCTTTCTTAGCAAGCTTTGCCGCGCGACGAAACATTGCAATGGATTTACGGTAGGCGATCACGTTAGTATCATTTGGGTGTTTTTTGAAGTCGTACCAGGCTTTCTGCTTAATGTGTCTTAGATTTTTAGTTTCATTGTTCCACCATGGTATATACGTTTTTTTGGTAGATCTACTTATTTGAGGGATCGATACGTTAGCTGCATGTCGGATTGATTTTGTTATTATAGCTGCTTCTCTGTTTATGTTTTCTGATGGAATGTATGATGTTAAGACGTCTATGACCGTAGTTTCGAATAAGGGCCAATTTGCCCTGTCTGTCTTTGGAGAACCTTTCATAGTTTTGGGTTGCCTACCAAACTCCAGCGTTGTAATTAACGGGAAGTGATCACTTCAGTGAAGGTCAGGGAGGACTGACCATTTAGCGTTTGGGAGTATCTGTGCAAAGATAAGGGATAAGCCGACTTGTGTAAATGTTTTATAGGTGGAGAAATGCGTGGGGCTACCATCGTTTAAAATAATGAGGTTAGATCTTGCTAAGAAGTCTTCTACAATTTTGCCTCTTGTATTAGTAGACTGAGAGCCCCATAGAGGACTCCAAGAATTGAAGTCTCCCGTAACTAGTACAGGGGTCTTTATGCCATACAGTACGTTTTCAATATCAGCAGCGCAAAATGTTTGATCTGGTGGGATATACTCGTATAATGACATCACTGTAAATAAACGTTGTAATGTGATTTCAACGGCAATTGCTGATATTGTATGTTAGAGTTTATATTAAAAAATCTGTGCGGAATGGATCTATGAACTAGTAGTCCAGTTCCGTGTTTGGCTGATGTGTTAGCTAGAAAAGAAAAAGGGGAGTGTTGTTTGGGTGAGTATGGATTAGAATTTTTGTAGGGTAAGTGTGTTTCTTGTAAGGAAATTACGGAAGGTTTAAAGTCGTTTATTATTAACTGCAGTTCATGGTAGTTATTATACTAACCATTCAGGTTGCATTGCAAAGCCCTAATGATCATAATAAAGACGGGGGTCTCAGCAGCAATATATTTTATTACGAGTATTTTGGACAAAGAGCTGAACTGTAGGAGATGATAAAGTAATTTTGTGCCTCCATCGGCAGTTTGACTGTCCGCGCCATATTTCACCAGCAAAGCATTGTGAGATCGGAATGATCTAAAGGCTTCGCAGAAACGGGAAACGCAGTGGGAGTTGTCTGCCACTGATGAGGGCTCAAAGTCAACCGATTATTATTGCTAGTTGCTTTCGTCGTCCAATTCGAGCGATTATAGGTAATATTGTTTTGAGTTAATAAGGGTTATAAAGGTTACGGTTGATATGGGTGAGAGATGTGAAGTTGAGTGCGTGGTAATATTTCTAATTGGTGAGTTTACAAATGAGTCTGTTATGTTGATACTGTGGGGAAAAGTGTGAGGATTGGAATGGGTTGAATGACGGATGAGTTTGAGTCGGTTTTAATGGGTTGAGTGTCCAACGACTTATCGTTTACCGGTTTTTTAGAGTTGATTGGGCGGGGATTTACTGAAGGCGAGGTTTTGGTGTTGTTGTTTGTTACATGGTTGAAATTTTATTGTGAATTGTTTGCATTTTATGGGATGGTGTATTGGTGTTTTCGTTTGTTCTGTGGTTGGAAATTTTATTGTGAGTGGTTGGTGTGTTGGTGTGTTGGTGTGATTTCAACTGGGGTCTGAAGTATTGTCTGCAGTTGTGTTTTTTCTTTCGCTAGCTTTAGGGAGATCTGGTACAGTTTCTTTTGTTTTTTCTGTAGTGGTGGGAGTGGTGATTGTATTGCTTTCAGCAAGTGTATTATTTGTTGATTGAGTTTGCGTTGCCTTTTTTGCGACAGCAGAATATGAAAGAGAAGAAGAGATCATAGGGATCTGCTCCTTGTTAATTATTTTTGCTTCTGCCATGCTGCATTTATTTATGGTTTTTATTTTTAACGTTTCTTTCGCTTGTTGGTAACGGGGACATGATTTGGAGGATGAAGGGTGTTCTTGAAAACAGTTTGCACAAGAGACACGTGAGTATTTGTTGGGGGCATGGGGTGAAAGGTTACATGTTTCGCAAGATCTATTGCCATTGCATCTTTTGATGGAATGGTCCAGCAACTGGCAGTTTCGACAGCTCATCGGATTAGGGAAGAATTCTTCAACTTTGACGTTGAACCATCCGATATTCACACTACTTGGGGGTCTGAAGAGGTCAAATGAGAAGAGTATGAGACACGTGGGGCGTTGAGTTCCGTCTATGAATTTTTTGAATTAAAAGACATCTGCGACGCCTTGTGACCTCATTTCATCAACTATTTTTTTTTCGGGGACGTTGATGAGGCAGGGTGGATATACTGTGCCTTTGGATGAGTTAAGTGTCGTATGAAGTGTTGTTTTAATTGAACATAGGTTCGAGAGAGAGTTTTTTGATAGAAAGAGGTTGGCTATTTTTTGGGATTTAGCCAAAATTAAGAGGTTACCATCTCTCATTTGTGTTATTGAATCGTAGGCTGTACTTATGCTGTCAATTGCCTTTTTAAGTATAAATACACTGAAAGAGGAAAGTGGTTTTCCTTCATTAGATGACGAAATTACTAGGAATTTGGGGTTATTTGGGGTCGAGAAGCATATGTCGCTCAGTTCTATAGAAGGGGATGGTTTTTTCCTGTTGTTGTATTTGGGCTCGATTAGCTGGTCAGCATCAAGCCCGCTGAATCGATTTCCCAAGGGGACACTTGGCCCAGGGGCCATTGTTTACCGTTGCACTTTCTTTTACTATTTGCACTTTTCTTTTCACACACGAAGGGATAAAGAAGGCGAAAAAGACTGAGGTATATAGTTATGGAAATATCGGGAGAAATTCACCAACGAGAAGAGCGGCGGAATAAAATTCGAAACACACGATGCTGCCGGCTTGAACGTCAGTCGGTGACTGTGTACGCTTAAGAGAATCATCCTTTAAATAAGAATGCAAAATTATTTGTATAGCCGGTGTCTAAGCAGTTTTTCGCATCTCCGATAATGTTCTATTATTCGCAGACATGGCTTATGTTTGTGGTTTCTGTTATGGTTTCGGTCAGAGGGTATAGAATATCTTAAACAATAGAACTGCTCCAAATGACAGTTGAGGCAGACAGGAACAACGCAAAAATCGTCAGGGATTGGGGGCTCAGAGAAATGGAATTCTGCATATACATTTTGGAAAGACAGTTTGCGGAAGGCATCTTTATTGGCCTAATTCTATGGGCGTTTGAATCCTAATTGCCCAGAATTGGAATCACTAATTTTCACAATTGGCATGCATCAACTGTAAGTAACCCTCACTATATGAAGCAGATTTTCAGAATAAGTTCAACGTCAATGTGTACGCAGGCATTTTGGGTAACAAGCTGATCGGACCCTATCGACTACCTCCTATGCCAAATTCGAATCTCTAGCTTGAATTTTCGGGAATCCAACTAGATGAGATACCACTGCATCATAGGGCACTTATTGTATATCGGCAGAATGACGCCCCCGAACACTTGGCCATACAGCTAGATAGTATTTTGGGTGCGTGTATGAAAATTCATGGATAGAATGGGATGATCCTACACTATGTTCTCTGAGATCCTACACTTGACCAAAATAGATTTTTATTAAAAAGGGCAGATGAAAGACATTGTTTACATATCAGAAACATTAAAATTGGCTCACTTGCATCATGGGATTGATCAGAAAGCGGATAAAATCCGAAAAAAATGAAAACAATGGAGATTTGTTGAAACTTTCAAAGATATGATACAAGGTGAATAATTAAAATAAAAGTAAAAGTGTGCAATTAGCGTATGCACAGTTTTTAAAGTTTTTCAAAGTTTTAAAATTTTTTTAATTAATTTGCCTGTTTGAATACCGTAGGCCATATCTTGAAAGCTACTGACTTGCGATGAAATGATCTGATTTTATTTTGTCGGTAAATAATAGGTATACGTTTCAAAGGAACAGGAGTATGAAATTATATTTAAAAAAAAACATATACTCACCAACATTTTTGCATAGTTGTTGCTCTTGTTTAAGAGGTGTTTGAAGATTGGATTACTTTTCAGTTCTTTGCGATTCTGTTTTCCTGACTTTTCGACCGTCGCTATCTCAAAAGTAGAGTTCTCCGATTGGGTTCGTCTGTTATGCCAGCCTTGTTTTCAATTTATTGCATGAAGTACAAACAATCTAGATATGTTTCGCTATTACCTTGTTTCGCACTCTTAGCATGTTGTGAACATTTATACTGGCAAGGAGAGCTGTAAATTCACTTTTTTGATGGAGATTTAATCGTGCCTTTCCTTTAATAATACTTATGCAAAAAGGTAAACTTTTGAATAGCGTGTCTTTGCAAGCCAATGGTGGTTATACTTTTGCTTTTAGACGGATATTTTGGTTCCTCGATGCCGCTTACATGATTTTCTGCTATGCATCCCCGCTAAATAATCTTATCTTTAAGATTGCACTGAATGATTTTCCGTTTTATACTGATTCGGTAATGGATGCTTCTCGCAAAGTGGGTAACCAAAGCCAGGCATATTGACTGTGCCATCTGATATTTGCTCTGTTGTTTTTCTTGTCGCGTAAATCTCAGACTATTTGCACTGAATTCAATACACTCGTTTGGTTGCCACGTTGTCGGCGTGTGATGATTGGATTTCATGGGAATGAGATTTGACTTTGATTTGAGATTGATTTAGTTTATTTAGCAAAACTTAAACGTTCATCAGATATCATCAGATATAGAAATATTGATCTTTTGTTGTCAATTTTATTCCTTATTCATATTTAAATGTTTTTTTTTTCAGATTTTCAATTCAATGAAAACAGCAGCTCCGAAATTTCGTCACCATTTTCAGGGGATAGCTGGTGATTGCATGCTTCCAGGATTGGGCTTAAGCTCAGTGGACCGTCAAATTCTGATTGATCATGTTAATATTGTATTTCACATGGCTGCTACCGTACGATTTGATGAAAAATTAAAAGTTGCAATGCAAATTAATGTTAGAGCATGTCGTGACATGATGCTATTATGCAATGAAATGAAAAGCCTCAAAAGCGTAATTCACGTTTCCACGGCATATACGCAGTGCCCTTTAAGAAAAATTGAGGAGAAATTTTATCCGCCCCCAAGCGATTCAAAGAATTTAATGCTTCTTATGGAATGTGCACCAGACAAATTATTGGAAGGCATGACACCTACGTACGTACAACTTATTTTTAATCGCACTTTTATATTTTTCTGTTATTTTTAGTTTGATTATAAGTTATTTAACTCTTATGTATTTTTTGTACAAAGCTTTTCTTCTTTCGGTCTACCGATGGGTTTACATTAGTTGAAATAGCTCCAATTAGAAAATTGTAACTCGGTTGGATTGTAAAGCTGATGTAAAGCTTCTGAAACTTTTTTCTTTCCTTTAATTATACTCGTTTTCAGCGTCAAAAAATGTAACGCGTGTAAATAAAAAAAAACAATTGTAATTTTGCAGTTTTTAGGTTAGCTCAGATTGCAGATCGAACTGCCACGTGTTTTCTGATAAATCAATTTCTACGCAGTATACGATCTTAGGCACAGCTTTATTATTGACGGTTTTTTTATATTGCGCCCTTAGCGAACTCGGTTTCTTCTAATTCTATGACGTTTTTAAGAGCGAAAAAACTAAAAAAACAAAAAATATTACAATAGTGGCTCGTAAGCTTTTTTACATCGAAAAACTTTCCATTATCGGAATGTGTGTCAATGACAACCTTCGTTTAAATGATCACATATTTGACGTCACAAAATGGTTCCCTCTTGTCCACCCTCGGTATATTAGCATTCATTCGCCTACAATTGGAGTGCAATGCTCACATCTGATCAGACCTTTTTGCACTTCCTAGATAGCAGTCCATATCATGCTATAAGACTTATAAAGTCATCCCAATAGCATACAGTCAATTTACACCCACGAACATCGAAAAATTGGGATGAACTCTGAAATGTCATATTCATAACTTGAGCCAAAAGGCTCGCTTATTTCCGAGTTCTTTATTTCCTAGTTATTATACCCGGCAAACATTCGAAACCAACATAAGGACCTCTCCTTCTTTCCTCCACAACTTTTAAATGTACTAGTAACACTTTGAGCACGCACCAGTTTTTTTTTTAAAAAGAAATCCTTTTACTACGATTTTAATATTAATCGATTTGTCTGTATGTAAAGAGGGGCATTTTAAAATCTTTAAAATTTTGTCCACTTTAAAATAAATTACTTCGCCAAGCTTGGTTGATTTCATGAAAATTGATAGCTTCATTGACGCTAAAAACTCAGATGTCTTATCACTGTAAGACCTGTGACACTTTACACAGTGTTTTGTACGAAACCACCGCTAAACCCATACTAAACAGGAATCAGCCTTGTGAGATGAGCAAAAAAGATGGGCTTGGCGATTACCGCAGAATGATAAACTCTAAAATAGTTTTCTGAAAAATTATCAATACTTGTATAAAATTTTCAATTATTCAAATGTGCTCGTTGTTTTGTTGCGAGTAATTATGATTTGTATCATGCGAAAAAGTAATGAATTAGAACCAAGTACACGATAAATCAGTTTACAAATTTTAGTTTTGTTCATACACAACTTGATTTGCTGATGGTCCAAACGAGAAAAAGGAGTGATATTAAAGCGAAAATAATTATTTGGAGAGTGAACATTAAAGCGGACTATAACTGTTCATTGTTTAGAATTTAGCGTGCCAAGGAAAAACGTAATATTTACAGCTTCATTTTATTTATTTATTTGTTATTTATTAAACATAACTTACACAAATGAATGATTTCATGTAGTAAGCGTAAGGCTTAACAAAATTCAAAAGAATATTTAAAGTATACTATAAGTGTACATAGATAGAAGGAAAGTAAGAAAATGAGTTTATAATTCATATTTTATCAAAATTCTATTGATGTATAAAAAATGAAAAATGAAATTTCAGGAGGGAGGTTCTAAAAGTGCGGTGATTTGCGATGCTTCTTATTTCGATTGGTAGAGAATTCCACTGACGTGTGGTATAAACAAAGAAAGTGCGTTCGGATGCCGAGCAGGAGTATCTTGGTTGGATAATCAGATGCGATCGCTGCGAAACTGGAAAGGCCAATTTTCTATAGTTCGCATGACTTGGTGGATGCAACACAAAGCTTTGAATTTGAAAAAGTTAACAAAGGAACAGCCAAGGATTTTTATTGAGTGTTGTGATACGTGGTCATAACGTCGAAGATTGTAAATGTATCTGGTAATGTTATTAGATATTTCATTTAAATTTCTTAACGAGGTAGAGTCGGTGTTACAATAAACTTGCAGTACAGCAGAGTAAGAAGAAGAGCTTTTGGCCCAGTTCTAGTTCGAGTAATAGAACAAAACAAATGGTCAATTCATTAAGCTATCGCGTAAGGTTAAATTAAGTTAAAATATTCAATAATGGGTTCAATAAAATTAAGTAGGTAATTGTTTACAAATTAAGATCAAGCGGAGTAAAAAACAAAGTGTTAGTGCAGCGCATAATTAAAGAGTGATTTTATTTTAGGTAGCAAGAATAGTAAGATACAATTTAATAGATACAAGTGTTGCCATTTAGTCTATGAATTTAATGTTTAATTTTAACTTTCAACTGATTTGTTTCAACACCCCTCTTCTTCTTCTTCTTATCCTTTTATTAACCCTTTCCTCGTTATACGAACTTATGCGTAACGAGTTTCCCATTTTTACTGCATCGCTGCTGCTCCGCTTATGGTTGTTTCAACACCCCTCATCAAATTAAATTTCCATTTTGAATCCTAGTAAGTTAACAAAATATAAATGTTTAATTCTTTTTGTTTTGATATATTAACAAATCTTTTTCATATATATCTCTCACAAATTGTATTTGTTGTATCTGTTGTTGTTGTTGAGTGCTTAAGATGTCCCCATATAGCACAAAATCAAAAGCTACTATTCCCATCATTAATCGAACTCGAATAAGTATCTTTAGGCAATGGTTTAGTGAAAATATCAGCAATCTGACTTCTACTTGAAACCAATTCTAAGTTTTGTAACTTTTCTTCTTATTTCTCACGTATAAAATTATAACGAACATCAATATGTTTAGTACATTCATGAAATTCAGGGTTCTTGATGAATCGGATAAAAAAAACAAAAAACAAAAAACAAAAACACTGTGGCGCTGGCAGAACGGGATGGGCCATGGCATAGCTTTTTTACTTTCGGGAGTTTGCCATTGCCCGCCGAAAGGATGATGGCGATTTGAAAAATTGATGGTGACCCAGCCAGGAATCGAACCCAGACTGTCTGCGTGATAGTCCTATGAGCTAACTATCGCGCCATCGCCATCGCTATGAGTCGGATAGCGCCTTGGTTATTCACATAAAGAGTAGGTTCCACACTTTCCTGTTTATCAAAACGTCTAAAAGTTGTTGAGCTTATTGTAACTCCTTAACAGCTTGACATGCAGCAACGAAATCAGCTTCACTTGTTGATAAGGCAACGCATTTTCGTCTTTATGAAGCCCAAATGATACAGTTTGACCCAATTGGGAAGACGAAACCACTGGTTGGGTGTCTATTTGTAACCTCCCCAGCATTGTTGCATCACTGCTAAAACACAATATAAATTATTTACATTTTAAAATTATAACATAACTAGCGGTTTCTTAGACATAGCGTACAATTCTTTTCACCATCTTTACGGGAAGTTCCGTTACATTATGCAGATAGCGGCTTACGCATCCAACAGCAAAAGTTACGATTATCTAAGTATTACTGCTTTTAAGTGCTTTCATTTCTGCACTTCTAACTCTCTTCTACGCAGCAATTTAATTCCTTAATTTTATTCCATTTCTATCAAGCGATCTCGTATATTGCTTCTTTCTTCTGCTCCTGCAGCATTATTCACATCAGAATTACAACCAGTAAAATCATCACCATCAACAGCATAGTTTGGGGCAATATCATTTTCTTCTCCATTTTAACACATTTTTCAACAACAGCTTTCCTGATCTCAGATCTGCTTCTTTGATATCTTGGAATTTTTAAACTGTATTCTGACTCAAATCAGAATGAGTAGAATATAATAATAATAATTTCTGGGTTTTTACTATCGCTCCCATTATTAAGAACTATAGATGTCTCTACAAATTTCTACTCTATTACTTTCTGGAATAAATATCCGATAATCTTTTACACCTTCGAAAGATTTAATATCAGCTTCTTTTCCAGACCACAGTTCATACGGAGAATTTCTTTTATCCCACTGGTACCAGTTCTATTAAGTACTCGTATATAAATAATTGTATTAACCGCTTCTGGCCACAACATTTTATGTTAATTTTTCTCATGAATCATCATATTTCGCGTTTAGCACTGCCGTTATGTTGTGGAGTATATGGAGCCATTCTTTGATGGAGAACACAATCTAATAAAATAACCAAAGTATTTTGCACCTTTTTTTTAGTATATATTATAAATTAAGAAAAGCTACGCTAAACTAGAGGGTGCAAAACAATAAAAGGAAGAAAGAAGTTGGGACGAATTAAATAACTTACATGTGTAATGAGTTAGTTGACGATCAAACGCTTGAAAGAGAAGAAACAAGGAACGAAGAAAATAAATGAATTTATTAGTTATAAAGTGAAATATAAAAAAGTGTTAAAAAGTTAAAATGATTGTTTTTGAAATTTGCAAATAAAAGGGTTTCAAACAACAATATTGATGACCCCGCACGTCGTAGTGAAAATAAGCTAATTTCATGGAGACTATTGTCGTGTTTTTTTGCAAATCCGCTATCTGCTTAAAAAGTAATTTGCATGTTAATTACAACAATAACATAGCGATCAACGCTAAGTCAATTTATATCCGCTGTCTATTAAGCGAAATTTTCCGATGAATTAGCAAAAATGTCAAACATTCACCAACAAATTTTTTTCACCAACCGACAGATGAGCCACCACTAAACGCCATAGAGATGTCTGTGCTATCAAGTTCTTGTGATGAACTCTTAGGCTAACATGCGTGCAAAAAAACACAGCTTATTTTGTTTCTAACAAACACAAGGCAACATAATCAATGGGTCAATAGCAAAACATACTGCGTCATTCATAAGATAATTGGCATTCACGCCCCAAAATTTTACTCAGCACGACCATCCGCTCTCATTTTATAAAGGTATCGATCGTCCTCAGTTCACCACTAATATCACCATTGGTTCCAGCACAAATCAAGTTTAAAACGTCATATGCTCTTCATTTAACACCAGAACAACCGTTAGTATCGCCGCATCTTGATTTTAAAATCCTACTTCAACATACATACATATACTCTTTTTTATATCACTAACATCCGGCAATATCTTCTCAGAACAATCATCATCATCACAGTTATCTTACCAACACCACACGAAAAATTTCACAAGTATTGTCTTCTTCTTCTTATCCTTTTATTAACCCTTTCCTCGTTATACGAACTTATGCGTAACGAGTTTCCCATTTTTACTGCATCGCTGCTGCTCCGCTTATGGGGTTGGCTAATATCGCAGACCGCAGAACGCATCTACATAATGCTCGGTCCTGGATCGCTTCAGTGGTAAGCCCTAGGCGTTGTTGCGCATTTGCCATCTGAGAAATCCAGGAATTCTTTTTCCGACCTCGTTTTCTTACAGTTGGAGTGACCGTAGTTGATAGTGCCTTTTTAACCGGATTTTCCGCAGATCTTCTTTGAACGTGGCAATACCAACTTATTCTATTCACCTCAAGCTGTTCGGTTACCGAATTCTTTATATGTAGACTTCCTCTTATACGCGTAGATCTAATACAATCGCGTTTAGTGACTCCACTAGACATCCTTAGCATTTTCATTTCCGCTGCCGTCATTTTGTTTTTAAACGCCTCGTACATTGTCCAGCACTGTGAACCGTATATAAGAGCTGGTCTAACAACCATGGTGTAGAGTTTCCCCTTTAATTTAAGTGGAAATTTTCGGTCGCAAAAGATTCCCGAATTTTCCCGCCATTTCATCCATCCCACACTCACTCTGTGGTTTACGTTGTCGTCACATTTCGCTTCCATGTTAACGATTGATCCTAAGTACTTAAATACAAGTATTGTATATCTGTATATACTTATTATTTTATATATATTGTACTTATATAACAAAGATAGTAACGTCAAATATTTTGTAAGTCGAACGCTTTTCTTCCTTTCTTGAGCCAGGATAGAAAACCCTTAATAGTAGACGACCACGCCCTCCCCATCCAGCCAGTACCGCAGCTGTTACCAGCAGAAATTTCCCATCCACCCACGCCTGAGCGAAATAATTCCGTATTCGCTGCGGCAATTTACGCAGTTGCAATTAAATTCATTTTTGGACAAAAATGCCCGCCATTTGGTTTATATAAGTGGAGAGATCGAGATAAGAAATAACATAAAACTGTCGAAAAGTCCAAATATCACTATGTTGTTCTAGCGCGTCCCCAGGAAGTGATATTTTAACCCAAGACTTCCACACTCCCTACACAAACTTAAAAAAGGCTCTCATAGAACGCGATTCTATAGGCGATGGCAAATGAATAGCGGCACTTTCAGGTGAAGAGATGGGAGATAAAAACCTCTCCGAGTTTTACCGCTGATTACAATCTTTGGCTGGTCGATCTACGATTGTAACAGAAAGTTTGATTTTTGAATAATCGAAGCACAGATCGCGTAGCTTCACTTTGCGGGACCAGGTGGGAAATTTTTTTCGGGGCCCCCAACTCAAAAGAGATTTGCATTTTATTGAACTCATTTTCTAAAGCTTATTGAAAAACGGTAGGTAGGTACATACAAATCAAAAATTTGTTTGGAACAAAAAGTGAGAGGGAATAAGAATCAACATGTCAAAAAAAAATGAACTTACTCTACTATTAGAACTGGTTTAGAACCGAGTATCTATGTACGTATGCACGATAATTGTTGTGCAGGCCAACCCAGGAGCGCGTAATTTACGAATCCAACATACTATGCACCAACACAAAAAAAACCCAAAATTAAACAAACACGATACACATTAAAATGCCAAATTTACAAATCTCAACACACACTGCACATGAAATGAAATAATAGCCTAAGTTTCAAATATCAATTTCGACCAAACTAAATAATTAGAGTACGTTGTACATCCGCTCCCAGGAGAACCTTCGCAAATCTATAAATTTCATAATTCCTATATATATATGTACTTTTTTCTTCGTTGAAATTAATTTGATTCGAGTAAGAAAACCACCGAAGCTTGAATACTAAAATTTTTAAGCAATTTAATTTAGAAAGGACACTTCCTGTTTTCTTTATTAGAATCCATATGAGCCGTTGCATTTCAACCATTTCTGTAAGAATCAAAAATTTTAAAACAATAATTATTAATTTTCTTATTTTTCTTGGTCATATAAATAGCACATAACACGAAAAATATCCCGGAAATTTTTGAAAATAAAGTTAATATTTAGTCGAAAACCCTTTGTTTAATATTACAGCTTGTCTTGGTAAACTTTCCACCAATTTTCTGCAACGTTCAATTGTTGTTGCATACCAAGCGCTTTTAATATTTTCCCATAATTCGTCCAAGTTTTTGGGATTGGGTAGGCTGATCTGGCCATTTCATAACGTTCACATAATTTCTTTCTAAGCACTATTTTACCAAGCATGAAGTATAGTATGTTTGGGATCGTTGTCGTGCATAAATACACCATGTCAGAGACAGATTGTCATCAGCGTAGGGAATTGTGTGGTCTTCTATGACGCCCCTGTACGCATGCTGCTCCATTTTTGTATTTATTTTAACAATTGGCCCCACACCGTGCCAGGAAGAGGCTCCCCAAACCATTACGTTCCCACCTCCATGTTTAATTGTTTTTGTGGTATGGTGTGTTGCTGATTCGCAGTTCACCACAGATATTTCTTTCGATCCGACCCAAATCTACAGAACTTCGGCTTATCACTCCAGAGCACATTTTTCCAAAAAATTATAGGTTTTCGTAGGTGTTTCTTAGCAAACTCTATCCTGCACTTCAAATTTTTTTCCGAGACAAATGGTTTCTCTTATGCTATGCAGTCTCTTAGTTAGTTTTCATTTAATCTTCGCCTTATTGTTCTGAAAGACACGGAGATGCTGTACTCGTATTGTGATTCAAAATCATATTTAATTTGGTTAGAACTCTAAAAAGGTCTACAGTCGAGGATCTACGTATTAACTGGTCTTCTTTTTTCTTGTACGGGGAGCTCTCGCAACGTTTTCCAATGTTCCAAACGTTTTAAAATGACAAATTTCATTATAAACCAGATTTCTCGAACAGCCTATTAGTTCTACTATTTTTGAAACCGTTTTTCCGTGAGATCTAATTTCAATAATCTTATTCCGCGAAAGTATTAGCTTCTAAGTTTTCTCAAAATCACACTGTATCTCAGCATTTAGAGAATGCAAATACAAACAGTATTGTAGAAGATACTTTTCAGTCGTTTAGTATGGTAAGCTGTGAAACTCCACCCAATGAGAAGTTGATATAAAATGAAATAAGACTAAGTGGATCAAATAAAAAATATTTACCTCAAAATTTGCCTAATCTTGGAATAAAATGTCTCACCTTTATAGTCAATTACTGCCTTAAAATACGATGCTTTCCAGATGCATAGAAATATGCGAAAGTTATTCTAATACCAAAAGCAGCCAAACCTCTAGACAGAACAGAAAGATATAAGTCAATGAGTTTACTAAGCACTGTACGGAATATCTATGAAAAAATTTTAAAGGAGAAAATTATTAAAATAATTGATGCCCAACAGATATATCCTGATAAACAGTTTGGTTTTAGACGAAACCACGGAACTTCGAATCAAATTTTCAGGATATGCAATGTCTTCTTCTTCTTATCCTTTAATTCACCCTTTCCTCGTTATACGAACTTATGCGTAACGAGTTTCCCATTTTTACTGCATCGCTGCTCTCCGCTTATGGGGTTGGCTAATGTCGTAGACCGCAGAACGCGTCTACATAATGATCGGTCCTGGGTCGCTTCAGTGATTAGCCCCAGGCGTTGTTGCGCATTTGCCATCTGAGAAATTCAGGAATTCTTTTTCCGACCTCGTTTTCTTACAGTTGGACTAACCGGATTTTCCGCAGATCTTCTTTGAACATGGCAATACCAGCTTATTCTATTCGCCTCAAGCTGTTCGGTTACCGAATTCTTTATATGTAGACTTCCTCTTATACGCGTAGATCTAATGCAATTGCGTTTAGTGACTCCACTAGACATCCTTAACATTTTCATTTCCGCTGCCGTCATTTTGTTTTTAAATGCTTCATACATTGTACAGCACTGTGAACCGTATATAAGAGCTGGTCTAACAACCGTGGTGTAGAGTGTCCCCTTTAATTTAAGTGAAAATTTTCGGTCGCAAAAGATTCCCGAATTTTCTCGCCATTTCATCCATCCCACACTCACTCTGTGGTTTACGCCGTCGTCAGATTTCGCTTCCATGTTAACTGTTGATCCTAGATCCAGGATATGCAATGTCATTAAAAGAAACCTTGAAATAGTTAGATCCACATGTATAATCATACTGGATATTGAATAACCATTTGATTGTATGTGGCACAAAGGTCTCATATACAAAATGTTAAACTTAAACTTTCCTCCGTTCATGTCTAAAATCGTTCATAGTTTCATGTCGATTAGGTGCTTTAAGGTGCATGTTAATTGTGATGTGTCTGACCTGGTAAACCTTTCCGCTGGTGTACCCCAAGACTCGGTTCTTGGACAATTTATACACTGTACATTTCCGTTCCCTTCCAGAATGCAATGCAGCAATATACGCTGATGATACGGCAATATTTTCGTCACATGAAGTTGGTCTCACTATCGAGACGAATCTTAAAAATGCAGCTAAAATATTACAAGATTACTACATTAAATGCAAAATTAAACTTAACGCGAATAAAATTCAAGCAATCTTTTTTACCTTGTTTTCCTCCGACTAAACAGTTACCTATTGGCGGACACCCGACAACGTGGGAAACATCTGTAAATTATTTATTTATTTATTAAATAATTTATTCATTTATTTCTATATGTGTATACATTAATGTATATGTATTAAGCGGTTTGTGTTAATTTATTCTTTTTATTTAATAATATCACTTCAAATTCTTTATCTAATTTTTTTTTGTTAATTATTAGAATTTGGGTTTTTAATCGTTTTTCCCGAAGAATATTATATTTGTCAGTCTTTGGATCTTCACTCTTCTGGCTAGGTCCTTGTCGCTGTACAGTCCATACAGTTCGTCGTTGTATCTCCTCCTCCACTCACCGTCAATGCAGACGGGACCGAAAATCGCCCGAAACATTTTTCTCGAAGTCAACGAAATTAAATCTAGTATTTGCGACATAAACAATCGAGTAACGCACTTGGAATCCTCACAATTAAATTCGAATGCCGATATTGTTTCTATTAAAACTGAATTAACAGATATTTCTCGTAAAAACTTAAAGAACTTAAAGAAAAGAGGATAACGCTAAACTCATATGAAAATCGATTGGTTGCATGTGATGCTTTTATATTCGGCATTCCGTATTTGCCAAATGAAAATTTAAAGTCTATTTTCAATCTTATATGCATGATAATTGGTATAAACCTCCAGCACTACGTAATATTTACCGTATTCATCAGAAAAACGATTCACACAATTCCGCTGTAATGCAAAAATTTAATTCACCGTATGATAAAAACTACGTATTAACATCTAGCGCGATCTATCGTAAAAATAGCAATCAACCACTTTGCCTAAAAGATATCGGCTTTGATAATACGACATCGACGAATATTTACATACGGGAGAGTTTATCGCAACATAACCGATCCATTCTCAAACTCTCTCTAAGTAGCCAGCGAAATGGCCTTCGGGTTTGCCATATTAACGCTCAAAGTTTGTTGCCAAAAATTGACGAATTTCGCGATTTATTCGATGGTTTTAATGTGGACGTTATCTGTGTCTCCGAAACATGGTTTCCGAGTGATTTAAGTGACACTTCCTGCTTCTTTATGGGTTATCGTGTCCATCGCTCGGACAGGAAAATCCGCCTAAAAATTCCAGTGTGAAACTTAAGCTATTGAAAGGATCTGCTTCCGAAAAGTCCTTGTGGTGTGAAACATCTACGGAAAACAACAGTCCGTATGTCCCTCAAAACGAACTGAAGCCCTTATTTCACGCAATTTATTCACTTGCACATCCGAGAATTCGGGCAAATGTATTTTTGGTCAAAAATGAAGCTTGATATAAACCTTTGGGCGAAAAATTGTGTTTCATGTCAAAAAGAAAAAGTGCACAGGCACATCAAACCGCCGCCGGATCAAATGATGGCTGCAAAAGAAATACCGCTGGAAAATATTACTGTTATGACTTCAGACAATGCCTCCGTTATGATAGGTATACGAACCTTATTTTGCACTAAATTGAAACAAGTTTGTCCAAATATATTCCTGATGAAATGCATTTGTCATTCCTCGGCACTAGTTGCTTCATACGCTTGCAAGCAACTACCAAAAGAGTGTGAAAAACTTATGCGAGGAATTTCTACTTATGTTTCGGAAAGTGCTAAAAGTTCAGCAGAGTTAGCTTTATTCCAAGAATATATTGGTTTGCTGGCTTTCACTTCATCATTGTGTGGAAAGGCTTCTAAAAAATTGGGATGTATTAAGATCCTTTTTTCGAATATCTTCGCTTGAAGATAAACAAAGAAAAACCGACAAAATTCACGAAGACCTAGAACAAAAAAAAATTATCCATATTTTTGCTTCCTAAAATATTCTCTAGGTTTTTTTAACGAGTCTAACAAGCTATTTCAGCACAGGAAGGTCTTAGATCACTGTACTAGGCAGGAATGTAAACTCCTAGTCTTAAAAATGTATCGAAATTTCATAAAACCAAGTTTTTTTTCCCCCTTCAATGGGATACTCATCTTAGTATATTGCGTAATCCAGATGCACATATTAATACAGACTTAGACAACATACAGGGTTTTTCAATAAGGACTTGACAACTTATTTTTTTAAATAAAACGCAAACCATTTGAGATATTTCAAAAACTTTATTATCGGCTTGAAGTACAATCAAAACATTTATGAATGGAACTCGACTTCGTTCATATGGCCACCGCGGGCACGTTTGCAGCAGCCGAATCGTTGAACCTAATTTTCAACGACTCGGCCACACATTTTGGCCGAAACAGCTAATTTTTGTGGATGAAGTGGTGATTCATGAAACACATGTGGATGTTCACCCGACCAATAACGCATATTTTGCTTATTGACGAACCCATTGAGCCAAAAATGAGCTTCGTCACTGAAGATGATTTTGCGATGAAATTCACCATCTTGGCGCATCTTCTCCAGAACCCAATCGGAGAACGTACGTCGCTTCAAATGGTCCATCGGCTTTAATTCTTGAGTCAGCTTGATCTTGTATGGGTGTAAACCAAGATCCTTACGCAAAATACGCCATGATGTGGTGTGAGCGATGCCCAATTCTTGAGAACGCCGTGTGATTGACTGATGTGGATCGTTAGCTAGGAACGCCTGAATGGCAGCGATATTTTCGACACTTCGACCAACCCGTTGTCTCACTGACACGGCAACTTCACACAACGAATCTGTATACTCAAATTTTTGCGCTAAACTTGTTATTGCCTGTCTACAAGGGCGAGAATTACGACCGAAAACTGGAATTAACGCTCTTAAAGTTGCAGTCACCGAATCCGAATTTCGGTAGAAAATTTTTATAATTTACAGACGTTGCTCGTTCGTGTACTTGTCCGTGAAGAAAATGTTGAGTTTACTGAATAAATTGAGAGTGACAGTTTGATGATTAGTGAAAGAGTGCGTTCACAAATTAAATTCAAAGTTGTTAAGTCCCTATTGGAAAACCCGATATTTGTTGGTCAAGAATGTGAAGAGATCTTAACTGAATTAGATGGTAATGAGAAAACAGAGGTGAAGGTAAGCTTTCTTAACTTTTATAAAGTTGCCGTTACTGAAATGATTAAACGTTTGCCATTTGAGGATGAGTCGATGGTACAAATGGAATTTCTTAACCCAAAAATAGTATTTGACGTAGAAAAAAGTTGCGAACTATCAATTTCAGCTATTGTAAAAAAAAATTGATCCCTTAATAGCTAATGAAGCTACTCACGAGTTAAGAAATGTTTCCATACTTTTGAGCGAAGATAAAAAGGGTTCATTGAAAAAAATGCCAATTGACGAAATGTGACATGAAATATGCAATTTAAAAAATTTTAACGATAATCTGTTTTTGCCTAACTTAGGAAAGATTGCCAAAATACCATTGACACTACCTCACTCAAATGTGGAGGCAGAACGAATTTTTGCAATTGTAACCGATGTGAAATGCAAAAAGAGAAATTGGTTAGGAAAAGATATAATAAACAATATTTGCCAAATATGGTCATCATTTCAATCAAAAAATATTACTTGTTTCAATTTAGTTGTGAATGTTGATCACTTATTGTTACACAATCCAAGCAATGTGTATTCTTGAATATTTATAAGTTAAACTTAAACTCTTAAAGTAAACTACCTTTGCTTTTATGTAAATGTCCATGTAATTGAAATCAACTCCTTGTATCTCGTATACGTATATATACATTTATTTCATTGTTCCTAGTTTTGTTTTTAAAAGACTGAATTTGTTTTTTCCTACAATATTTTTATTTCTATTTTGTACGTATATTTTCGTGGGTATTTTTAAACAACGGCGTGGGGAAAAAGGATATTTTTCGATATTGCTGTGGGTAATTAGTACCATAAAGTCTGGCATCACTGTATTCACCTAGACATAGTAGGTCCACTGCCTCTGTCGAATGACTTCAAATACTTACTCACAATCGTAGACAGATTATCCAGGTGGCCAGAGGCCTAACCAATACGGGATATTAGTACGGAAACTATCGCCGAGACTTACGTCAAACAACATGTTTCTCGATTTGGAGTGCTGAATGTAATTACTACTGATCAGGGCTCACAATTTGAGTCAAAGCTTTTCAAGGAACTAGCAAAGTTCCTTGGCACAACGCGAATCAAGACTGCGGCCTTCTAACGAGAAGTTGATGGCATGGTGGAAAGATCTCATCGACAAATAAAAGCTTTCCTTCGAGCTTCTGGGAACAAAGTAAGCTGGTCGAGGCACTCCCTTTAATTTTTCTAGATATCCAAATTACACAAAACACATGACCTGTCTTTTTCTTCCACAAATGATTCAAACGAATTTATTTCAATCGAACAATTAAAAAAGGTTATTCCAAAATATCCCGAAAAAAACATTACAAACCAGAAAATAAACTGCGAAAATCTATACATTTTCCAATTGTTGTTCAATGTTGTATCTCCTCCTCCATTCTCCTTTAAGGACCGAAGATCGCCCGAAGAATTTTTCTCCCGAGCAACCAAGAACACCCTCATCCATTTTTGATAATGTTCATGCCTCTGCGCCTTAGAGCAGGACCGGGATTATTAAGGTCTTAAAAAGGGTGACTTTTGTTGTCCGAGAGATGGCTTTGCTACTCAACTGCCTTCTTAGCTCAAAGAAACAGCGGTTGGCAAGAGTTATTCTTCGCTTGATCTCAGCGCTGGTGTCGTTGTCTGTATTTATAGCAGAGCCTAGGTAGACAAAGTCCTTAATTACCTCAAAATTATATCTGTCGAGGGTGACGTTCTGCCCGAGACATCGGTGTTGGTTGTCCTTCTTGCTTGACAGCATATACTTGGTCTTGCCCTCATTGACCGCTAAACCCATTTTCGCCGCTTCCGTCTGAATACTCGCGAAAGCGCCACTGAAATCACGCTGATTTCTCCCGATTATGCCAATATCGTCGGCGTATACGAGTAGTTGCACGGACTTTTGAAAGATAGTGCCTCTTGTGTTTACTCGTGAGTTTTGAACTATTATTTCAAGTACGAGATTTAAAAAATTGCATGACAGCGCATCGCCTTGTCTTAATCCTTTCTGGACAACAAAGGTCTCGGTGAGATCTTTACCGACCTTGATGGAGCAGCATGCATTCTCCATCGTCATCCTGCACAGACGGACGAGTTTGGCAGCGATGCCAAAACTAGACATTGCTCTGTATAGCTCGTCTCTATAGATGCTGTCATACGCGGCCTTAAAGTCGATGAATAGGTGGTGTGTATCGATCTGAAGCTCATGGGTCTTCTCCAAGATCTGCCGTAGTGTGAATATCTGATCGATGGTGGACTTTCTTGGCCTGAAGCCACACTGATATGAACCTACCAGGTTGTTGACGAACGGCTTCAGGCGGTCACACAATACGGCAGATAAGATCTTGTAGGCGACGTTAAGGAGACTGATGCCCCTGTAGTTGACGCAGTTCAGAGGGTCTCTTTTTTTAAGAATCAGACAAACAATGCTGAGGTTCGATACATCGGGCATACTTTCGTCCGACCATATTTTACAGATGAGTTGGTGTATGATCCTTACCAAGTCATCGCCTGCCGCTTTGAAGAGCTCGGCAGTCAGGCCATCCGCCCCAGCAGCTTTGTTGGACTTAAGCTTAGATATAGCTATCTTCACTTCATCCAGGTCTGGTGGACCGAGCTGTTGGTCATCATCATCCAGGATGAAAGGTTGATTCGGTTGATTCTGCCTGACAGCGGTATTTGGTTCGTCATCGCCTTTAAACAGTCTGCAGAAATGGTCTTTCCAAATCCTTAGCATCGGCTGCCATTCTACTACGATGTTCCCTTGTTCATCTCTACAGGCTTCGGTTCGGGGTTTGTTTCCGCGGGATGTTATTTTTACCTTTTGGTAAAACTTCCGATCCTCATTCCTGGAGTAGTATCTCTCAATTTCCTCGATCGCGCGCTTCTCATGTTCTTTTTTCCTCCTTCTGAGAAGTCAATGTTCGTCTCTCCTCTCCCACGCATAGAGCTCATGAGCAGCTATTGTCTTTCTAAGCAGCGCCGCGTTATATGCATCTTGCTTAGCTGCACATACTTGCCGGCATTCATCATCGAACCAGCGGTTTCGTTGTGGTGGATGAGTGAAACCCAGCACATCAGAAGCGGCATCTCTGATGGCGTTTTGGCAGTGTTTCCAATGGTCTTCGATGCTTGATGCTGGCAGTATTGGACCCCTTAAGAGGTTAAGAGACACTCGATCGGAAAGGACTTGGCGATCTCTTACGATTGTAGCCGTCTGACGTTGAATTTCCTCACAGCATTAGTTTGTATTGGCGTAGTTTGGGATATCCGCAACCGTACCTTGGCTGCGACAAGGTAATGGTCCGAGTCGATGTTAGCTCTTTGGAACGTACGGACATCCATAATACAAGTGAAGTGTCTTGCGTCTATCGCAATGTGATCAATCTGGTTAACTGTTGATGTGGGAACCGCGTGCTAGCTACGACAATGTTTCGCCCCGCCGCAAAGTCGATTAGCCTGAATCCGTTATCGGAGGTGGTGTTGTGCCGGCTATATTTTCTGATTGTTCAACTAAAGATACTCTCTTCCTAGCTTTGCATTGAAATCACCGAGGACAATTTTAATGTCATAGCTAGGGAATTACTCGTATGTCTTGTTAAGGAGCTCATAGAAGTCATCCTTGGTATCGTCATCTTTCTCCTTTGTGGGTGCATTCGTGCATATAAGGCTTTTGTTGGCGAATTTAGCCTTGATGCGGATTGCTACGAGGCGCTCACTCACATGCCCGAAGCTCAGGACTTCTTGTCTTAGTCTGCCTCCGACAACAAATCCGCATCCAAATAAGCGCTGCTTTTGCCGTCGATAGCTATTGCCGAAGTAGATGTCGCAGTTTTGCATCCTCTTTTTGTCCGGCCCATCGTACCGCATTTCTTGAATGGCGGCTATATCTGCTTTGCAGCAGTCTAGGGCCTCCGCTAGTTGCTCGGCTGCACGTGGTCTATTAAGGGATCTAACATTCCACGTGCATATCCGAAGCTCATTGTCCCTAAATCGTTTGCGTGGATTGTCAACAGTAGATCCGTCCATATCCGAGACTTGTTGATGCTTCGTAGCTTCTTGGTTTTTTTAAATGGCCGGTCAGTTACCCCGGCGGCAAAACCCCCAACCTGGAAGACCAGTTCCATCTTTAATGCCCTTAGGAAGAGGGGCAGTCACCCGTTCCAGGATGTGAGCGTTGCCGTTGGCCCATAAAGGGCTCGTCCGCCACCATCTCTTTTCCAAGACCCTGACTTAGTCCTGGAAATCCTTACCGGCCTTCTTCTTATCCTTTTATTAACCCTTTCCTCGTTATACGAACTTATGCGTAACGAGTTTCCCATTTTTACTGCATCGCTGCTGCTCCGCTTATGGGGCCTGAGCTACAAATATGTCGGAGTAGCCCGGATAAGATCTTGTTTTGTTTTTCCGACACTAATCCTGATTTATGCCGCATTAAACTCGCCATTCGTCCCCTTCACTTCGCAATCTCTGGTGAGATTCCCAGATGGCACCACGGGGAGGCGTGAAGTAGAGCTTATTAGCAGAGCTGCAAAATGTTCGGCTGCAGGGCCTCATTCTCGTTATTTAAGGAACCAGCATCTGTTCGAAGATGCTACTTCTACGAGGCCTTAATCGTCAGACCTAACACCACAAAAATAATTTTTTTTTTAATAAATCGTATTTTGCATATTTATTGGACCCAATGTAAACGTCAAACTTTAGTTTTATTTTCGAATAACAACATTCGATAGTAAAATTTGTCCACACATGTGCTAGTTTACACTAGATTTGGCGGTCGATTCAAATCTATATTCTCTCTGTGTCCCTTTGAAAATTTGTACACAACTGTGGACACTGGGTTTGAGAGGATATGTGTAACAATATCATCTTGGGAATTTTTCATAAAACTATAAATATGCTGCTGCAGCATATGGATACTAGACTTGGACTTAAACTCGTACACACTTTCAAGCTTGTCGCACATCTCCTTAGTGCAAGGCCTTGTGAAACATATGCATATTTGAAAGTAATAAAAAGCCTTTTCGGTAATCGGGTGCAAACATGAATATTTGTGAATAAAAATGAGAAATTGATTGGTCCTCATATATTTTTTTCCCAGTCTGAAAACCTGATTTTAATTTAAAAAGGTTCTTAGATATTCATTCAAAGTTTTAATTCAACATGGAACTTTTCGCAGAGTATATGAAAATAAATAAGTGTGAAGAAGTAGAAGAAGAAGAAGATATTGAGATATCTGTTAAATCCTTTCAGTGTAAAATGTGTCTCGTCCAGAATACGGATAAGCCAAATATTAATTAATTATATAAGGAAATGTATTTAAACATTAATACGAAAATGGAAGAGTTCCAAGAACGTGATAATGGCAGGTTATTAAAAAGAATCATAGATATCGAAATAAATGTGAACGAGTACAGACCAATAAACTGTTCAAAATATACCATATAAATCTTCCGAAATTTTTAATAGATAAAAAAGCATGCATAAATATAAAAAATGATACTGTTTTAAATTGGCTATAATATCAGCAGTAGTTGTACCATTAAATAGTCATACATAAAGAATATTATTGAAATGAAACATTTTTGCTTAAAGATTTGAAAATTTCGAATTTCCATTAAAATTAAATGATACTAAAATATTTGAACAAATGAATACGAATGTAAGTGTTTATGATTTCGGCTACGATAATGAAAATAAAATGATACTCGTAAGAGGACCTTATTGCAATGCAATTGAGGAAAAATACATTCATATAAAGTTGGTAGTTCTACAAGACATTGAGAGATTCCATTACGTATAGATCAAAAATAATTCGAGGTAAGCTGGTTCAGTTTTTATTTGTTTAATTTGTTTATTTATTTATTTTTTTTCTTAGATTATTAAACACACAGATGAGAACGAATGGGCACAGATTCTTCATATGTAACAGCTGTCTTCAATATTTTTTTAAAATGCCCTCTCCTGATTAGTCTTACATTGAATTACAAATTATGAGAGACATATGGATGTACCGTTTGTAATCTTTGCAGATTTTCAATGTATTCTAAAAAGTTTAGATACTTGTTTACCAAAAACAAACATATCTTCTACCACACAAGTTCAAATGCATGTTCCTTATGTAAATAGTTATTATATAAACTGTTCTTTCAATATCAGTTTTAATGTTTTCAGAGTCTATAAGGGTTTGAATGCATCGACAAACTCTGTTGAAACCTTAATAAAAGACGTACAAGAGATACTTGGAAAATACTTATCTGTTAAGATACCGATTAATCCTCTCAGAATAGATGAACTGCGATTTCATAGTGAAAGTTACTTCTTTCACATGTGTAACAGGCTTTAGACAACAATCGAGTAGCAGATCATTGCCATGTCACAGGTAAATACCGAGGCCCAGCCCATAACAAATGTAATTATAAGTTTCAAGTTACGAAATTTATTCCCGAGTTCTTCTATAATTTTTCGAGACAGATTGTCATTTATTTATTAAAGATTTTTCAAATATTCCGGGTAATATTAATGTAATTGCAGTAAACAAAGAAAGGTATATATTACTAAGAAAATCTACGAGTATTAAAGTTGATACTGACAAAATGATTGAGATTAGATTTATTGACTCAGATGATGAATTCAATTTACTGATAAAAAAGGTGTTTTTCCTTATGAATATATTAATTCATGGGAGCGTTTAAATAAGAAAAGTCTTACTAAGATGAATTTTAATTTTGAAAAATTTGTATGGAAACCTTTAAATGTGAAAACCTTTTAGATTATTTGGAATTGTATCTAAAAACCGATATTTTACGAGTATTATTGTCGATATGTAGGTATTTCAGAAATTTAGAAAAGTCAGTAAAAGTACTTATGAATTAGATCCATGTCAATATTCTACATCACCAAGTTTATCTTGGGATGCTATGTTGAAGGTAACAAAAGTAAGACTTGAATTATCTACCGATATAAATATGTTCAGTTTCATCCAGAAAAGTATTAGAGGAGGTCTTCTGCAGTGTTGTTGTAGACATACTAAGGCCAACAATAAATATATGAGAAACTTTAAAAGTGACTTAATACTTAACGTATTTAGATGCTAATTATCTATATGGTTGGGCGATGTCACAGAGTCTGCCCTATGGCGAGTTTGCTTGGATGGAATTGGATAGATACTCGCGAATTGGATAGATTTTGGAGGTAGACTTACAATACCCCGAATATCAGCATAATGATATGCCTTTTTGTGTAGAGAATAAAAGCCCATAAAATTCTAAATGTAGTAAGCTGATAGCGGAGTTAACTCGTAAATCAGAATATATCATATATTATAGAAATTTGCAGCAATGTGTTAAACATGGTATGAAAATTTTAAAAATACATAGAATTTTGAAATGCAAACAATCTCGTTGATTAAAATATTATATCGATTTAAATACACATCACCGTACATTGGCTCAAAACGAATTTGAAATTCGCTTTTTTATTAATTTTAAAATCAAATCAAATTATTAAATAATGCTATGTATGGTTAAACTATGGAAAAAGTAGATAATTGAAAAGATGTGAAAATCGTTACAAATTGGGAAAGTTGTTTAAAAAGGTTAGGCGTTCGAGCTCTTATAGTGAAACCAAACTTTCACAGTTCATTACAATTTACAGACAACATGCTAGCTATTCAAATAAGTTGTGCTTAGGTGATACATAACAAACAAATTTACATGGGGCTTATGATGTAAGGATTTATGGATGTATGATTTCCACTATGAGTTGATGCAGCCAAAGTGCGGTAATATTACTATATGTATAACATTAAATTTTATGGATACTGATTCATTTGTATATTCCATTCAAAATACAAATTTTTATAATGATATATTGCCTGATGTTGACGAAAAGTTTGGTATATCAGGTTATGCTGCTCATAATATATATAACATATCAATGAAAAACAAAAAGGTAATTAGAATGATGAAAGATGAAATGAATGGAGGAATAATAAAAGAATTTGTCGGTCTTTGTTCCAAGATGTATTCAATTGAAATCGAAAGTTAAAATAAACAAATTAAGAAAGCTAAAGGAGTAAAGGAGGTACGAATATTGATAATTATAGAGGTTGTTTGTACAAAAAGAAACTATTTTATGGAAATATATTTATAATTAGATCTAAAATACTGTAATATTTCGGCTAGGGTTCGAAATGATAAAACGTTATTCCTTTTCAAAACACTTAATTTATTTTTATTTAAAATAACTTCCTAGTAATTCACAACCGATTTTACTACTATCTCACAATTCAAATCCCTTATCGTTCACTTTTAAGACTTAGCTCCTTTTCTGTCGGTTTCCAAAAATCAACTTATCGTACCACATTTGTCGGGGTCTTGTTCTTTCTCGTAATTTCTGTTTTGAAATTGGGGTTGTTACTGAACTCTCCAATGCGGAGAACCTAAAGTAGTGCAACACTGGATTTTTGATTTTATCTCAAATATACCACAATTTCGCCCTCTTAAACTTGTTCGTCCCGAACAAGCTCTTCAACATTCTGCCCAATATAGCGATGTATCCGATCCACATGACCCACTTTCATATTGCCTCTTCCCCGTTGAATGCGATAGACAACATCGTTGATGCGTTTTACCACTTCATAGGGTCCATTCCAATCTTGCTGTAATTTGGGACGCCTTTCCGTCTATGGGAGTAATACAGCCACACTAGATCTCCTTCCTGGAATCCTATTGTGGTCGCCTTGACATCATACCTCGTCTTCATGCGATCACTGGCTATCTTGATCTCATCCCTTGTTCTTTGGTGTACGTCCCTAATAATCTGCTGAGGTCTGCAACATAGTCGTCTTCATTTCTGTTCTCTTCAGACGGCGGTGATCCAAACATCAAGTCACTAGGTAACCGGACTGTTCGACCGAAAAGGATTTCCGTTGGAGTGTGACCTGTGGTGTTGTGTACTGCACTCCGATACGCTAATAGGAACATTGGAAACGATTGTATGTGAAGCGGTGTGTTCTCGTCTTTTTAATCCCCAATAGCTCACACACTCCTTGGAAAATCTTAGACTCGAAGTTTCGCCCTTGATCCGAGTGCAATTCCATCGGTACGCCAAATCTGCTCACCCAGTTGTAAAGAATCTGCTCAATCAAGGGTTTAGCTTCCTGGTTAGTGATAGCGAAAGCCTCAAGCCAATTACTGAAGTAGTCCATAACAACAAGAATGTAGCGATTTCCATTTTCGGTTTCAGGAAACGGTCCTGCGATGTCAACTGCGATTCTCTCGAAGGGTGATCCAACGTTGTATTGCTGCATTCTGCCGTGAATTTTTTTTCTCGGGCCTTTACTGACGGGGCAGGTGACACACTTTCTGCACCAATTTTCGACATCGTCCTTGGCTTGCACGCAATAAAAACGCTCTTGCACCTTTTCTAACGTTTTATTCACTCCCAGGTGGCCCCTGGATACTCCATCGTGCAGTTCCCTTAGCACGTTATTGACTTTCAATCTTGGCACAACGAGCTGCATCACAAACGACTTTCCATCCGAGCTTTCGCACCTACGCCTCAAAACACGATCTTGAACATGAAGCGAGTCCCACTGTGCCCGGTATGCCTTTAGTTCGGGACTTTTATTGGATATTTCCTGCCAATCTGGTTTTTCTTCATGTTCGTCATGAGTATTGGCTCGATACTAATTGACCGGATTAATCGTAAGAACAACCTCTCCATACAGCTTCGCTGTCGCCCCTTTTGCTGTTTTCAGACAGTAGCTACAGGTACTGTGCAGCCATGAACCATGAGCGATATCCCTTCTTTTAATAGAGGCAGTGACACCGGTGTCAATGGTAGCAACATACTTATTCTGGTCAATATGGACTTCCACTGTAAGTCTCTTGTAACTTCGTTTTGGTTGAGAGACTTGGATTTTGATTCTGGAGGCGTCAGTTCCAGAAACCAACTTCTGCCCCTCAAAGTTGGTCCTTAAACATTTCCCGTCTGTTGACTTGATGATGCACTTCTTGCAGGACAGATGTTATCCCTGCCAGATGCTTCTTGGTTACACCTCCTAGCAGCGCATTGGAGACAACTGCGTTGTTTAAGTGGAGCGCACTCACGCTGCAGATGTCCTATTTTGTTGCAATTCCAGCAACGGACTGGTCCTGCACGCGCACTGTTCCGCTCCACGACGTCCGTTTGTTGTCGTGAGCATTCCACGGCTGTCACTTCTCTCACGCGGTGGATCCGTTGAGATGGTTGTTCGGCAGCTTTCCATCGACAGGGCAAATGCTAGAGCCTCAGGGAGGGTTAGTTTTCCAGCCATTTTTAAAGCCATTTGCAACTGCCTATCTTTAATCGCTTGGGTAAACGCCTCTACAGCCATTTCGTTGATAAGGTCTTCTCCGGCATTAGGATTAGATAAATGCGCCAACCGTTCGATATCGGCCTGCAACTGTTGAAGTGTTTCTCCCCTCTTCATATGGTCATCTCCAAAGCGCATATATATGGCTTTAACCAAAGCGTCGTAGTTGAGTTCTTCTTCTGAGATGGTTTGCAGCAATTCCGCAGCTGTACCTCTCAGTGCCATTAGAGCAATCGACTTTTCCTCGTTATCCCAGTTATTGGACATGGCAGCTGCTTCAAATTGTTTTCTATATATTGGCCACGATTTTTGGCCATCAAGGAAAAGCGGTTGCGTCTCTTTCCTTTTTGGACAGCCTGTAGAAATTTATCGGGCCTTCTGTTTCTTTACTCTCTCTAGTTCTTTAGCAAGATTCTCAATATTGTTTTCAACCTTCTCGAACTATTTCTCGACCTTCACGAACTGTTCCTGGAATTCGGTTCCAACCTATGCGAATTGTGCCTCGCGCATATTTAATTTTTTATCGATTATTTCGAATTTCGCTTTTAGAGAATTCATGAACTATTCAACAGTGTCTTTCTGCGCGGCAACAATGAAATTCTTCTGTTCTTCTAACTTAGAATCCATACTCCTCCTTTGTTCTTCTAATTTTGAATTCAATCCAAGGAGCAATTCCATCATAGCAGACATGTCAACCCCTGTGCTCACAAGCTCCTCTTCTACGTCGAACGAAATGGATTTCGGGTCTTTCTATCTTTTCCGATCGCTTCTTGTAGCCGAAGTCACTTTTTCCTCCAGCCGCGGAAAGATTCCGCTTCTCTAGCTCAATTTTCAGCTGGGGTATACTAAGCTGTAGCAATTTACGCGACATTGTTTTTTTTTTTACAGCACTCAGAATGGGTTTTATCCCACCTCTGACACCAATATAATATTTCGGCTAGGGATCGAAATGATAAAACGTTATTCTACTCGTATTTCAAAACACTTAATTTATTTTTATTTAAAATAACTTCCAAGTAATTCACAACCGATTTTACTACACAATTTAAATCACTTTCAAGACATAGCTCCTTTTCTGGTTTGAAACTGGGGTAAGAACTGAACTGAGTTTATTAATGATGTATTATCCCAAAACACTGGATTCTTGATTTTATCACATCACACCTAAGCAATTCGTTCTTACTATAGGGTGATTTTCCTGGCTAGATCTCCGCCTATTGCTTAGTTCGATGCACTTGTTGTTAACATGAATTTTTTGTTAAAATCGGTGTACTTGAGAATCGGAAGTTATGAACGTCCTCAAATTTTCAAAACTGTCGATATACCATACTCGGGATTATTTAAGTTGATCTTTGATCTTTGCATTCTTTTTTAAATATGCTGGCATTGGCTAACCGACTTTGCGGCGGGACGAAATATTGTCTAGCCAGCACACGGTTTCCACATCTCGATATACACAAGGGGACTAGGAGAACTCCTGATCAATCAACAGTCAACCAGATTGATCACATTGCGATCGACGCAAGACTCTCCTCCAGTATTATGGATGTCCGTACGTTCCAAAGAGCTAATATCGACTCGGACCATTACCTTGTTGCAGCCAAGGTACGGTTGCGGATATCCCAAACTACGCCAATACAAACTAATGCTGTGAGGAAATTCGACGTCGGACGGCTAAAATCGTAAGAGATCGCCAAGTCCTTTTCCGATCGCGTGTCTCTTAATCTCTTAAGAGGTCCAATACCGCCAGCATCAAGCATCGAAGACCATTGGAAACACTGCCAAAACGCCATCAGAGATGCCGCTTCTGATGTGCTGGGTTTCACTCGTCCACCACAACGAAACCCCTGGTTCGATGATGAATGCCGGCAAGCACATGCAGCTAAGCAAGCTGCATATAACGCGGCGATGCTTAGAAAGACCAGAGCTGCTCATGAGCTCAGGAGGAAGAAGAAAGAGCATGAGAAGCGCGCGATCGAGGAAATTGAGAGATGCTACTCCAGGAATTCAGAAAACTAGGCTTAATTTATTAAGTTATTTTTCTAATATGGCAATAAAACAGTCTCATTTTTACTGCTGGAGGTAGATCGTTGAACATGTTTAGGCCTCGGTAATTAAGCATATATTGTGTTCTAGCATCTCTATATAATTAAAGTCAAAAGATAGTCTTTGATGTTAAGTATTCAGGCAATAAGTTGTACTTCATTTTTAACATGAACAACAATACAATAAAGATGATTCGCTGTGTTATATTTAACAATTTTAAGCAAGCTAGCATCCAGCTAGCTTGTAATGCAATGACATTCTGATAGGAGTTAATACAGAGTAACACCATCTTCTTTTTCTAAACTCTAGTAAACGAGATCTTATTTCAAATCCGGTAGGTAATTGAAGGCCTATTACAAACATCAAGCATTTAAATTGATTTGCGGATAATTTACCAAAATGTAAAATAGTCGTGTTTGTCTAATTTTTTTATGATTGATATATTCTGAAATTCAATTCGAATCGAAATCTATCTAGGTATTTGAAATCGAGTAATCGGTATTCTTACTTTCGATTTGTCTCGATACCTTTTGAAAGTTCATTCATCATAAGAATGTTGACCGTATTCATCGTTCTTGGTTTAAAGAAATATTCTTAATAAATAAAATAATTTATTTTATTCTATTGTAAGAATCCGCTCACTCAAATTTGACAAGCAAATCACAGTATGGACTACTTGCAAAGATGTTAGAGGAATAATATAGTTAAAGGATTTTGCCTTAACGGGAAATAAATTAATAGGTTCTGGAAAGATGCCATCGATAGATTAAATGCTATTGGTCCTCCATTTAAAGACGTTTTAACCTGGAAAAGGTTATAAACAAAAATTAAAAATCATGGACTATTTAAAAATTGTTATTGTATTTTCAGTTTGTTATTTTATGTTTTGGATGACTATAAATGCAACATTTAAAGCAAAATAGGCCACAATTAAAAGAAAAATAAGCAGTCAGGCCACTATAGGAATAAATAAGAAACTTTGAACTACGTTGAAAGTGGCATGATTCCAATAACTGCTATCGACAAAGCCGTATGATCTGTAAGAAAATCTTCCACAAACAATAAACGCAATCACTTTTCACTACATTGAAGAATTTCCATGGAACACCAATGGATAACTTATGTGAAGTAGTCGACAATCATCCCAAAAACAGGAGTCTGCCATTGAGAGCATTGAGAGCATCAAATAAGAAAAAAGTGTTATAAAAATTGAATTGCCTTTATAGACGACATCTCTTCTAAATTATATGACATTAATAAATTCATCGGGAAAATAGAATATCGAATGAAGGAAAGCAATTAGGAGTAACATAGACATAATTCAGAAGTAGAAATAATTATGCGTAAATTTGTCGAAAAAAACCGAAAACTTTAACTTTTCTTAACCAACTTTTAATCTTTAGCAATTTGTTTTGACTTTTTTTTCAAGAAATATTTGTGAAAGAAAAGAAAATGTATTATTTTGCTCACTAAAATTTCTATCCTTTATCAGTCAAACCTAAAATCTTCTATTTAAATTTTTTTAGCTCCCCCGAAATTTTGCTCAGCTTACCCAAGTGGCCAGGCTACATGCTCTAGGGGAAACAAAAATATTCCTTATAGAAATTAAAGTAGACATTTACCTTTTAATGACTTTCGATTATAAATGAACTACATTTAATTATAAATTAATTGCATTTAATACTAATTTATGAGTAAAATATCTTCATATGGAATTTACTCCTGAAAACATGCCACACATTTTATTACAGCTTTTGAGTGTTCATCACAAACTGGTTTAGTGCAATCCTTGCGCGATTAAAGGGTCTTCCTGCGTTTTTTGTAGACACCCTGCTAACATAGATAGCATGATCCTACAAAAACTTTTCGCCCGGCGGAATCTGTTTGTTGAGTAGACTCAGTTGTTGTTGTCGCCCTGGATGCGGGATTAATTGGTTTCTAATAAATGCTTTCGATCGCAAACAAATTTTTGGTAATTTAAATATTTTCCGATCGATCTTCAATCGTTGGCATACACAGCTTGTTACTTCATTGTCGGAGCTCGTTTGTCTTTTTTTGTTAAACAATTTTCATAATAAATTATTTAACTTGCACGACTGGTGACCTCCAAAATGTTATAAAAAAACCAAAGACGGTTACTGTAACATCCTAACATTTGGTCCATTGTATTGAATCCAACCTTCGTTTTATTATAAAACTGAAAAATTTCTGTTTTTTTTCTTTCTCTCTTTGTAAACTGTCGTATCTGAGTTCATCGCAGATAATATATTTTTGGAACAAAGGAGCAGATTGTCACTTGAAAATCAAATGGAGGACAATTTTTTTCGCGATCTTTGGATATTTGCATCTCTACTGGAATATAATTTTTATTTTCAATATATGCTTCACTTAAGGTAGAGTAGTAATGAATTTTCTGAGACCAGAAAATTTATTTTATTCCATACTTTGCTGACTTAGATGGAATATATTGAGTGAATCTAGTTTGCCCTGTATATGGATTAAGTTACTCATCGACTGTCAAACACTCCGTTAGTTTATAAAGCTCTGATATATCATGGATAGGCGCTACTTTCTACCTACCACCATCGCAGATCGATAAAACGGATAAGAAGTCGGCTTCTACATATCCAATGTGTCTGTGTTAGAGATATTTGCACCTGACATTATGAGAATACCCAAGAATGTCTAGAATTTTTAATGGGTTAAATGTTAACACATCAATTGCTTTTTCATTGGATTTTCTTCATTCTACTCTTTATAGGCATCTTCATCGTTCTTGGCATGACAAGCAATTAGATTGGCTATTTCAGGAGCCAAACTCTTTTGAATAATTCACTGATCGATATATTCTCCGTACATCTTTTCCGAAGAAAATGTGGAGTAGGAGTTTGATATTGAATTGGTGGTGTTCTGGATCAAATACTCTTATCTTATTTTTACTGAAAAATAAATGGGGTTTCGGCACTATTAAAAAAATAGTAGTTTACTTACAATTATAATTCATTTATTTAATTGGTCTACTGATTAAAGTTACAAAAATGAATGCCGATTATGAAGTTAAGACTGTCCATATAATACAGATGGCTTGATGTCTTGAGCAGGTAATGTTACTTTTGTGACATAACGACGGACGAGCAGTTGTTGTAGTCAATGGGTTTAGCGGTCAATGAGGGCAAGACCAAGTATATGCTGTCAAGCAAAAAAGACAACCAACACCGACGTCTCGGGCAGATCGTCACCTTCGACAGATATAACTTTGAGGTAGTTAAGGACTTTGTCTACCCAGGCCCAGCTATAAATACAGACAACGACACCAGCGCTGAGATCAAGCGAAGAATAACTCTTGCCCACCGCTGTTTCTTTGGGTTAAGAAGGCAATTGAGTAGCAAAGCCCTCTTTCGGACAACAAAAGTCACCCTTTATAAGATCTCAATAATCCCGGTCCTGCTCTATAGCGCAGAGGCATCGGCATTATCAAAAATGAATGAGGGTGTTCTTGGTTGCTTCGAGAGAAAAATTCTTCGGGCGATCTTCCGTCCCGTCTGCATTGACGGTGAGTGGAGGAGGAGATACAACGACGAACTGTATGGACTGTACAGCGACAAGGACCTAGCCAGAAGAGTGAAGATCCAAAGACTGAGATGGCTGGGTCGTGTAGAGCGTATGGACACCAATGCTCCGGTCCGAAAAATCTTCGAATCCGCTCCCGAGGGACAGCGCAGTAGAGGAAGGCCAAGACTCAGGTGGCGCACGCAAGTGGAAGAGGACCTCAGCCAACTTAGAGTGTGAAACTGGAGGCAACTAGCCAGGGTTCGAGCTGGCTGGAGAAGCTTGTTGACTGAGACCCAGGTCCACCACGGAAATGTTTTGCATGGTTATTGATGTACATATATTTGCGAAAATTGTGAGTGCAATTAAAATCCCGTTACCTAAAGCTTGGGAGAAATAAAACGACAAACAATTTACAGCGGCGTCTGTCAAAATATATATGCCGACAAATCCCAAAATCGAAGTTCTGCTACTTATCCCTTTCCTCCCAAATTATTACTGTTTTGGTAAAAAATTCACTTTGATGATGAATGATGCAGTTATCTTTAGAATGCCCATATTATCCCTAGACATATCAACAACATTAATAATTTGGGAAGGAAAGGGTTAATATTTACCTGTTCAAATCCGCGACCTAAATTCACGTTCTGACAGCACAACACAAGAAGTCGACATCCACGAACAAAATGTCAAAATACATCGTTACCAGATAAAAAATACAAAATTATTTCCAATAAACTGGAAGAAAATGATCCTGCCAGATTAAAATGCTTGAATTCTTTTAATTTTGATTACTTTTGTAATAGTTGTTTATATAAATGTATGAGGTAGCCAAATGGCTACCTTGGGAGGGAAAGGGTTAAGTTTGTTTTATCGCTATTTTCACAACCAGTGCCCTACACTGCTTTTACTGCATTGCACCGCCTCCTCCGAAGTTTGTCGCTTATTTGTGAAAGAGCATAGTTTAGGTTCCGATACAAAACTCTAGCTGCCGTTGTTTTCGAATTTGTTTTGCGCCGTTCGTATCTTGGTTCTGAAAGAACTTTATTGATTATTCTACGCACTGATTACTTTTATTGTAACTTGTTTTTAATTTGTTGTACATACTGTAAAATGTGTGTGTGGGTTCAAAAGACAAAACCTTTTTTTCAACACAATTGCCTTGTTTGGGGTGGCTGTGGTGTAGTGGTACTAGCCATCGTTTCTCAATCGGAGGGTTGAAGATTCGAATCCTACTCATGACAAGTTTTTCATTTGTGTAATTGGAACATAGTCAGAAAAATCTACGTGTGAAGGCATAACACTGGTATGTAGATTTGGCCGTTGTAGAGTTTTTAAGCACAAAACAACCGTTAAAATTTATAACCTGAATCATTCCGAGTGACGAAAAACTCTCCGTCCTATTCGGACTCCCACCCCTGGGGAGTCAATATCGAAACCAAATAAACCTGAGTTTCAAACCACTACATCACACCAATGCTTTCCTTTCTCCTCCTTCTATCTTTCCATCCGTGCCCTGGCAACAGTAAAAGGGTATCATAACCCCCTTGAGGCGCGCGAAATTATAAAAAAAAAATAGAATACAAGAACAATTCATAATTCATTCAATTTTACTTCTCTTTATTTTTGACTTGAACCATTTTACACTGCTCTTTATTCACTTTTCAAATTTAGCTTGAGAACTATAATTTCACCTCTGTGTGACGCCGGTATTTATACTCTCTCTCATCTTTCGAGAATGTTATGTAATATCCAGCGTTCATACATCTTACCATATTATGTGCAATTGTTTTTAGAAAGGCTATCCGCACTGAAATACTCGTACAATTTGCTCATAGTACAAAAAAAACTGACTGCCGATTGCATTTGCGAATGAATTTCAATCGTTTCTTTTCTAGAAGTCGTAATACCTGTGCTTTCCGTCAATGTAACTTGGGGTTGTTCGTAGAGTAATACTTCTGTGAATAAATTAAATGAAATAGCGATTATTTTCTTGTATAATGGTTTGGAAAGTTCTTAAACCTATATTTTCTATCGCAAAACTTTTTTGCAGTTATGTTTTTTTTTATTTTCCTTCAAATGTTATTTTTTAAGTAGGTTTCGATGTCAATTAAGGTCAAGGACTTTATTTAATTTTTCAACGAATTGAAGGGTAAAATCAGAAATATAAAGACCCGGCTAGTGCGGATATGATAGAAGTGATAACCACTTAAATGTAAACAACGCCATATTTTTTTTTTTTAAAATCGGAAGAATCAACGATTAGAGGAATAATGGTAAATATTTAAGAACTGCGAAAATGGAAAGTGGTATAGACTCTCTAGTACAGAAATTTCTCCAAAGATGGCAGACAGTATAAATACCAGCGTCAAATGGGGTGAAATGAATTCCAAAGGTGAACTAAAAAAAAAAAAAAAAAACACTGTGGCGTTTCCAGCCCGGTATGGGCCATGGCCTAGCTTCTTGACACTCATTTGTTTTGCTCATGTTGTCATTTTTTTGTCACATCTGAGCGGGGCCTACGGTTTATCGCCGAGTCCGGCACTCCTTAAAAGCTTTTTCGTAGGTAATTTTACTTTCGGGAGTTTGCCATTGCCCGCCGAAAGGGTGATGGCGATTTGAAAAATTGTTGGTGACCCAGCCAGGAATCGAACCCAGACTGTCTGCGTGATAGTCCAATGAGCTAACTATCGCGCCATCGCCATCACCCTAGGTGAACTAAGAACATTGAAAAGTATGATTCCTCTGGTTGACAACATATACTTAGTTTTGGCTTATTTACTACTTACCCAATTTTGGGAGCTTTCAACACTAGCGGACGCACTGGTGGCAGACCGCTTTATTCTTCCAATTATGTCTATATTATCGGCGTGCGCTAGTTGTTGCACAGACTTTTGAATGATTGTGTTCCCCTGTGAGTTCCGCATAGTTCTTTTAAGTATGATGTGAAAGAAGTCACATGGCAGGGACTCACCTTGTCTAGAACATTTTTGATATGAAATTTATCAGTGAAATTATTACCTACTTTGACGGAGCAACGAGCATTTTCAATTGTCATTCTCCACAGACGGACGAGCTTGAAAATAATGCCTAAACTAAACATCACAATATACAGCTAATATTATAAATAGTGTCATATTCATCCTTGAACTCGATGGTAAGTATTGATTTTGACTTCTTGAGTTTTTTCCAAGACCTGCTAAAGTGTGAACAATTGGTCGATTGTGGGTTTCCTACACTAAATGGGGCCAATCGGTTGTTGACGAAGGGTTTCCTACGTTCACACGAAATGGTAGATAAGGTCTTGTTTTCGATGTTTGGAAGATTTATACCTTAATGATTGGCTGTGGTGACGGGAACTTCTTTGATGTTGACCCAGCAAACAATACTAAGATTTTATTCATCATGCATACACTTGCCTGGCAAGACTTGGGAAACGAATTTATTTTAACAGCTTTCGGTCAGAGCCTCTTCATACGCTTCTTGTTATTAAACCAGGGATTTCTTAGTGACGGTTAGCTGAAACCCAACACATTAGTTGCGGCTCTTTGATGGCAAAGGAATTGTTGAAAGTTCAAGACTTATTAAGTCAGATTAAGGCCACATATCCCAAATTCGCATGAGCGCCGTTTCCTTCCATATAGCAATCCCAATAGTATGATTACAGATTTTCATCCTTCTTATAATCGAATCATCCCATAGCACTTTCTGGATGGTAGTGATATCTGCATGACAGCCTCTGCTAAGTGATCGGCTGCACGTGGGCAGCAAAATATATATGCCGACAACTGTAAATCCCAAAATCGAAGTTCTGCTACATATCCCTTTCCTCCCAAATTATTACTGTTTTGGTAAAAAATTCACTTTGATGATGAATGATGCAGTTATCTTTAGAATGCCCATATTATCCCTAGACATATCAACAACATTAATAATTTGGGAAGGAAAGGGTTAATATTTACCTGTTCAAATCCGCGACCTAAATTCACGTTCTGACAGTACAACGCAAGAAGTCGACATCTACGAACAAAATGTCAAAATACATCGTTACCAAATAAAAGATACAAAATTATTTCCAATAAACTGGAAGAAAATGATCCTGCCAGATTAAAATGCTTGAATTCTTTTAATTCTGATTACTTTTGTAATAGTTGTTTATAAAAATGTATGAGGGAGCCAAATGGCTACCTTGGGAGGGAAAGGGTTAAGTTTGTTTTATCGCCATTTTCACAACCAGTGCCCTACACTGCTTTTACTGCATTGCACCCCCTCCTCCGAAGTTTGTCGCTTATTTGTGAAAGAGCATAGCTTAGGTCCCGATACAAAACTCTAGCTGCCGTTGTTTTCGAATTTGTTTTGCGCCGTTCGTATCTTGGTTCTGAAAGAACTTTATTGATTATTCTACGCACTGATTACTTTTATTGTAACATTTTTTTAATTTGTTGTACATACTGTAAAATGTGTGTGTGGGTTCAAAAGACAAAACCTTTTTTTCAACACAATTGCCTTGTTTGGGGTGGCTGTGGTGTAGTGGTACTAGCCATCGTTTCTCAATCGGAGTGTTGAAGATTCGAATCCTAGTCATGACAAGTTTTTCATTTGTGTAATTGGAACATAGTCAGAAAAATCTGCGTATGAAGGCATAACACTGCACACAAAACAACCGTTAAAATTTATAACCTGAATCATTCCGAGTGAAGAAAAAGTCTTCGTCCTAATCGGACTCCCACCCCTGTAGAATCAATATCGAAACCAAATATATCTGAGTTTCAAACCACTACATCACAACAATGCTTTCCTTTCTCCTCCTTCTATCTTTCCGCCCGCACCATGGCAAAAGTATAAGGGTACTTATCATAAGCCCCTTGAGGCGCGCGTAAATTATAAAAAAAAAAATCTCATCTATACATAAAATACATTCTGTAAATAAGCTAGCACTAAGAAAGACATATGTAATGAAAAATTGTGTTAATATTCTTGCATAGGGTCATTACCGTCTAAAAAATTAAAAATAAACAAATATAAAATAAACCTTTGAATTTGTATTTATTTTGAAGAAAATCTCTAACTGTTTGAAAAGAAAAAAAGTTAATTCAAAGAGAAAACAAAGCACAGACCACCGAGCAATTCATAACAATTTGTTACAAGAGATATCAACAAAACCGCAATATGTTTTCACATTTTGATATGAAGCAGCTTATCATGAACATAATCATCAAGCTCATTAAACTTACCAGGAACCCCTTCGTTAAGCATGCTTATAAAACATAACAATACAATCAGGTTCATCCACCTCTCAGACTCATCTGATTCATCAGTGTCATCAGTCCCATTAGTCACATCAGACTCGTCTATCTTCTCATGCCTATGGGTCTATGATTAACGTCAGGGTTATAAGGCTCATCTATATCTCATCTATATATATATATATATCTAATATTTTCAACTGACTTACTAACAACTAGACTCTTTATGGTATTTAGATCCATCAAGCTCATTAGACTCATTGATTTTTCAGCCTCACCAAGTTTACTATGTCCAACAGATTCATTTGACTTATCAGACACATCACGATCATCAAGATCATCAGGCATGAAAGGCTCATTAAGCTCATCAGACTTATCAGGCTCATTAGGCTCATCAGACTCATCATGCTCATCACAGCATCAGACCTTAAACAACAGATTAACTGTTTTTATATCCGATCAGCTATCAAATCAGTTTTTATCAGATGAGTTTTTATCGGATCAGATCAACTTTTATCAGTTGGACTAGAGTATTTAAGGTCGAACGTACACTTGGTCTGCCTTCAATCAGAAGGTTTGCAGCTATTAGATAAGCTTTTTTCATATCAGGTCAGCTTTTATCAGCTACACATATTATATTACTGAAACTGGAAACAAAAACCCAGGGTGCTTTGGGTGATATGTCTCCGGCTGGCATAAGTGTGTTTTGCAAAAAAAAATATATATATATACGCATGTGTGTACATACTCTTATCCCAATCCTAAGGATCCTTTTTAAATGTAAACGTATTCGTATAGACCATAGATTCCCAAACTTTTTTGGCTAACCACCCATTTGGCAGCATAGTTTTTTTTACCGCCCGCCGCCATAAAAACAATTGAAAAAATGCTTGCCTGCCGTTTTCTCAAATAAAAAAAAAAGTATTAACACAGTTCAGAAAAAATTATTTCAGAGTTAATTTCGCTTTTCTTAAAATCGATTTAGCTTTATTAAAATATTAGATAAGAACATCTCAATGAGACACATGTGCCTGGTGAATATTTCTAAGTTTCTGAATGTATGGTTCAAATTTAGTTAAATTAAGTCGCAAGTCACCTAGCTCCGTTATTTGCAGTTTATTCCTTTTCTTTATAAGTAAGGTAACTACTGCACTGAAACCGCGCTCAGCTAAGTATGAAGATGGAAATGTAATAATAAATTTTTGAAAAATTTTCCATAACCTGGGGTACAAGGCTGGTATTTCTTTCTCGAGCCGGAATTGCTGGTATCTGCATTTAAACGTTATTTTTAACTCCTCATTTATTATCATCGTTAAATATATTAAATATTTCTGTCATATAAGCAATATCATATTTTGATTTAATTAAGTTGTTTCGCAGTTCGTTGCCTCTAGTTTCTAAAAATTCTAGAACAGTATCGACCAGATTAAAAAACCGTGTTAAACAGGTACCTTTGGAGAGCCAGCAAACCTCCGTATGCAGCAGCAAACGATTGTTATCTTCGTCATTTTCATCACACAATTGGCTAAACAACCGGTGGTTTAAGGAGTTGCTCTTTATTTTGTTGACAGATTTAATAACAAATTGAAGAGACGTATGCACAGGTTCATTCAAATTTTTCCCGAAAAAATGTTGACGATGTATGACGATGTACAACGAGTATTCCTGGTACGGCCCGTTTCAAAAAAGCAAAGAAACCCTTGTAGCATCCTGTCATTGCTGGAACACGCAAACAAAATATTCAGTAAAGGAATTGTTAAAGGAATACTTTTTCCCAAACAACAAAAACGAACCGATATCGAAACTAGATTAATTTAATTTGACTTTCCCACGAGAAACTACGAACCAATAAAACGTAAAATCAATGTTCAACACTATTTTGAATTTATTTTTACTTTTTCTTGTTTTCTTTTTTTGCAACGAACAATGTTCATGATTTGAGTCTTCAACAGCGAGTGACCAAATCTACCCACGCTCGCTCTGTTGAAAGGTACAGCATCAGTAAATTCGTATGAATATTACTGTTTAATAAGCACATATGTAATTAGTTTGATGATACATAGGTATTACTCTTTACAATTCGATACAATAAGTGAATTGAGTATATGTATGTGATATATTTATGAACTGATACAAAATCTTTTAATTTATTCAACCGCATGCTCTAGCATCCCGCCGTCTTTGAGTGAAGTTGAGATTATTCAATTAGCATCGATTGGGAATCATGCGATGCGATGAACCGTCCGAAGTATTCCTTTGGTCTTCAGTTCTACCACGCGAACATTTCCATCTGAACCCTGTTTGGCGCTTACGACTCGGCCCAATAACCATTGTTGAGGTGGTAAATTGTCTTCAGAAATTAATACCAGGGTCCCGACAGTAACTTCCACTTTGCCCTCTGTTGAAGACCTAGCAGATACTCCTGCGACCACCTCTGCCAAAAATTTTGCTTGAGTACTGATATTTGCTGACATCTGTGTGAAAGGGATAATGTTTTATGGTTAAAATAAGGTTCTACTACCGCGATCAAAGATTGACCATTCCAAAAATGAGCTGGCGTCAGCGCTTCCTCGTCATTCGGGTCCGTTGGTAGATGACACAGTCCAAAGGTTCGGCCACGCCGTTAAGTGTGGAAAGAACCACAACTTACAGGAATGTGCTTTGGGTCCGAACAAAGAGTCAGACAAAAGCCAACTCTTATGTGCCTTATGCAAGAACTCGGGACACACCGCTAAGTATCGGGGTTGTCCCAAGTTCCAAGATATTAGGAAAGTAAATATGTCCCATTAGCAGAAAGCGGAGGTAAAGCGTCCATCTGCTCAGTTTCAAACTCCAGCCGTCACTCCCCGAATTAACTTCGCCCAAATGGCGGTAGGTAGGGGTATAACGGTACAAAAATCCGCGGTTGCTTCTTTGGCCCCAGCGCAAAGAGTGCCGGAAGCTGCACTGGACATGCTAGCTATCTTGCTCTCTATTTATTAAAGGGCAGCAGGCTCAACTTCAACGTCAAGTACAGGAACAGGCTAGGCGAGTGGATCAAATCTATGCGCTGCTGCCGGGTCTAACGCACCTCATATCGTTATGGGTACGCATATGGCAGAGCAAACCCTGAAGGTCCTTGCAGTGAATGTTAATTCATTAATTAAGATCGAGCGAAGAGCCACGCTGTTTAAGTTGCTGGAAGACCAAGCTCCTGATGTGCTTTTCGCTAGCGAAACTAAGCTAACCGATAAGCACAATCTGGAACGCAGTAAATATAATATTAGAAGAAGAAACCAACCCAACTCCACTCATGGAGGTGATGTCGCGATATTTACTAGAAAACAATTTAAATTTAGAAGAATATACAAGCGTGTTTTGCGTGGGTTCCAGGTGCTGGAGGCGTATGTCGCACGCATCCCTCTCCGTAGTGGAAAGTGGTTGTGCACGGTCTCTGTCTACGCGCCTGATGCTTCACAATCCACGCTATTCATCTCAGAGCTCGATAGACTCTTTCGACTCCTTAGACTGAAATCGGAGGAGAATTATTATATAATCAGCGGGGACTTCAATGCCAAACATAGAGATTGGGGAAATCATATACCAAATACTGGAGGGAACCTACTACTCAATTTGTGGGTTCAGCACAGTGTCGTGTACAGACTTGGTTTGAAAACGACGGACAAACCGTCGTTTCCCAGATCCGGCTCTAATTTGGACCAATTGCTATGCGACGTACGGATAAAACTGACTGGAAGTCTTTTACAAACGCTAAACTGTCTGCATACTTTCGTGTACGATAGTGACCATTTCGGTTTTAGAACCGAAATTGCGGAACTGGAGGAGGTTGTTCCTAGGCATTCAAAAATTTACAGTAAGGCTCGCTGGACACACTTTTCAAGAACGTTGACTAGAGCACTCTCCTCGAATTTGCTCTACCTCCCGTCCAATAGGAATCTGTCTAACGAGGAGCTGAACAGATACCTGAAACAAATGGACCAAACAATTAAACAAACGATGAACATTATAATACCTCGGTATGAACACACGCCCAAGGAAGACCTATTCCGCAATGCTGCCATTGACGCACTACACCGACACAAAAGTAGGAGAAAAAATCAATATGACCATCAGTGTCTTAGAATTCCTCGAACGATGGACAACGAACGAATACTGACTCCGGCAGGCAGCGAAGTTTCAGGAAGTGTTTAAATCCAATGACGTCATTGGTTCAAATCACGACCGAGTCGAGTCCTCCTGCAAAATTTTTACCTGCGAAATGACATACAGAACTGGCGATTCGAGAGCTCGGGTTTCACCCAGTTCAGTGACGAGAATATGGCAAAACATCATCGCCAATGAAGAGGACCTACTCTATGACATACCCCATACACAATATGAAGTAAAAAACTATTGGGAATTTATGGAATACCGGACATTGTGCTTTGACATCTCTGTCTAGAAGCGGTTGACATTTACACCACCTTGTTTAACAATGTAATGAATAATGCATATTATCCAGCGCATTGGAAAACTGCGGTGATTTATCCTATCTCTAAAAGGAGTAAAGATACATCCAATCCGAATCTCCGATCGATAAGTCTCCTTCCGAATATCAGTAAAGTGTTCGAAAAAATGATCAATTTAGTCCTTACTAAGTGGGTTGAGGACAAAAATATAGTTCCAGATAATCAATTCGGTTTCAAGGCAGGACATGATATATCACATGCCGCGTCTTAACTGGTGTCAGATACCCAATGGAATAAAAGCAAGAACCAGTGCATAGGAGCCTGCCTAAAAGTCCCCTAGAGGGACTTTTCTATAAGCTGACCAGACTGAGTATCAGTAGACCACTCTTGTATATTCTTCATAACATGCTTATTAAGCGTCAGTTCATCGTGAAAAATGGCGATGCGACTTTTGCTGAAACATTTTACATTAAAAACGGTCTCCAAAAAGGTTTTTTTTTTAAAGAACTTAACACTCAAGAGGGTATGAATACTCTTAAAATGCCAGAGCACGTGTCAAGTTTTTCAGAAAATGGGATAGAGAGAGAAGGATCTTTGGACTCAGCGGTTATTTCGCATCGAACATTTAATGGGTAGACTAATTATTAGTGTAAATTGACTTGTTGTTGTTGTATTTTAGACAACCACTCATCTTACATGATTTTGGTTACCTGAAAAAAGAGTGTCTTTCGGACGCGGTTGAGATTGAACACCGAACCCTCCGATAGGGAAGTCAATACACTACCACTACAGTTAATTCGCCGATCTTATTCAACATTTATACAAGTGATTTGGAAGGTTCACTTCCCCATAGCATAGCGTAAGCAAACCACCTGATAGCGTACAGAACATGTCCCAAAATCGAGGTCATTAATATGCTTTTGCAACGTGACTTCGAACAAATATAAAATATATATATATATATATATAATATAATAGTCCCTTCCCAGATTTCACGGCAGATTCCCAAAAACCTCCGAAGTGAGGCGATCGTCGAGGAATGTGATGAAACCGTACCATCTGTGCGGAACACCACGATGATATCGTCTGCTGCATCTGTTGCTTAATAAAATGTTTTCGAAAATCTACCATTAAGTTTCAGGCGCCCATGAAATTTGTCCCATTATCGCAGTAGAGATACTGACACAACCCACGTCGAGACAGGAATTTTCGAAATGCTGCAGTAAATGTTTTAGCCGGCAAATCTGATACGACTTCAAGATGTGTCGCTTTAGTGGCAACGCAAACAAACACGGAAATTTACGATTTATACGGCTGTTTCCTCGAATCCTATGAATTATTTGAACTGGTCCACAGAAGTCTAATCAGGAGATAAAAAATGGCTTTTCGAATTTCACCTGTGTTGCTGGAAAGTTTCCCATAATCTGATGCCTTTGCACTGGCTTATAGGGGAAACAGTGCGTGCAGCGACTAACAACCCTGCTTGCCGAAGATCGTGCGTTCATCACCCAAGCTGTTTATCTTATAATCGCAACCAATGCTGTAGGACCCGCGTGATAAAACTTTTTATGTAAATAATTAAAAAATGTTTTTATAGAATTTGAATTTTTAGATAGAAGAAATGGATGTTAGCTGTCGTACGAAAGCTCAGCAGTTTTTAGGTTACCAGCTACTGGTACCATCTTTGGTATCTAGATATAATCCCTTTATCATACTTTTAGACTAGATCAGCAAGAACGCTGTTTGGAGTTCTCCTACTGTAAGTGTACCTTTCAATTCTAACGTCGGTCCTTATTTCAAGCGATTGTAGAAGAAAAACACGACAGCAAATATTCGACAGATCTTCATGAAGTTACTATTTCGTTCTTATGATCATTAGACGATGTAAGGAGAACAGTCTTTTTTGACCGTTTCTGTAGAACTTGCTTTGAAACATGCCTCTCTTGGACTGGCCAACAATCGTGAGACCTTAACAAAAATTCTGGACCTTTGAACCATATTAGAGTCTATCAGGCCACCCACTGTTGACACACTCGACACAATGTCCGCCGGATTAGCATTCGAATTAACATGTTGCCACCTCGACGACTTCGATTACTCTTGTACCTTCGCCACCCTGTTGGCCACAAACGTATTCCACGTCAACGAGCGTGCTGATATCCAGTCCAAAACCACCTCGGAGTCGGTCCATAAATAAATTTCGTTGGGTTTGATCGTGACGTTGCTCTTAACTCGTTCCATTATTTCGACTAGTAGAAGAGCCCCGCAAAGCAATGACTCAGTTAGAAGTGGAGCTACTCGGGACTTAGCTGTTATCAAATTTACGAGCACCTTTCCCATAGTATCGATAGAACGCACATATATGCAAGCCCCGTACGCCCCCATGTACGCATCTGCAAATCCGTGCAGCTCCAAAGCTCTAATCTGGTCTGTTGTGAAAGCACACCGTGGTATTCTAATATCTTGAAGCGCAGAGAGATCCTCCGAAAGTCCATCCATCTGGAATGCATCTCTATTGGCAACTATTCATCCCAATCCATCTTCTACCTCCATAATTCCTGCATAAACATCTTTGCTCGAAAAACTACTGGATTTATTAGCCCAAGGGGGTCCAAAAGGCGGGACAGGTCTTGGGTAACCCTTATACTCTTAGACAAAGGCAGAGACACAAATCCAAATGTGTCTGTTCGGGGGTGCCAAACAAAACCCAATGCTTTAATGACATCTGAATCATAAATCCGAAGTGGTTTTCCCAAATCTTCCTCTGGTAGGCCTTTTAACAACGATAAATCATTTGAATACCACTTTATTAGTGTAAAATTGGCAGACGACGTCTTCCCGAATTGATTGGATCTCCTTCACGGTATCTCCTCTTGTTATAAGATCGTCTATGTAAAAGTTCTTACGAATAATTCTTGCAGCTATAGAGTACGAGTACGTATGCTTATTCTCATTAGCGGTTTGTTGTAAACAACGCGTTGCCAAATATGGTGCCGATGATGTCCCATATGTGACGGTTTTTAGTCGATAGGTAAGGCAGTGGCTCACTCACTCGGAGTCGCTGGGAGTAGCAAATACCTGCCGATACATTTTTGAAATATCTGCAGTGAGTGCGTATTTATGAAATTGAAATCGCAGGATAATGGAAAACAAATCGTCCTCCACCGTGAAAAATGGATTATCTTTCCGTAGCAACAGATTTTTATCTTGCTTCAAACAACAAAAATTAAACTCAACCTTTCTTTTTTTACGTGTTTTATTTTCCACTACCAAGGTACAAACAGCAGCACACAAACAGAAAGCGAAGAGAGCAAAAGAGATAAACGAAAATGAGATAAACGAAAATGAGATAAGCACAGCACATCAAGCCAAGCAGATAAAGCCATCGTGTTGACTAGTGTATGCAGGTTACAACTGTACCATAGCTAGAGAACAATATGCATGCGGCTTATAGCATTCACTCACAGCATTGGCTGGAGTGTGTTCTGCTACCATGCTGTCTTGCGTGGCATCATGTGGGTAGCGAATTGTTAACCAATGCTGTGGTACTTTATTGAGACGCATGCTCCCGTTGCTGATTTCGGCTTCAGGTA